>ML810463.1:118692-152131 GCA_009831015.1 Picea engelmannii
TATTACCTTAATGAAGGTATGCCAATCATGTGTTTTTACCCCACCAAATTCACCTTTCTTCGTTAAGATATTTTTTATGTTTGAAGCAAAACCCGTGGGAAATTTAATTCTTTGAATGACCTTTTTTACATCATTGCTTTGTTTCTCTATTAATAACCATGGAAGGTTATTTCGGTCTAGTACTCCATCTGATGTATTTGAATATCGAATTACACTTTGCATTGCATGATTGGCTTCCTGAATGTCAGTACAAATTTTGACAATTTTTTCTTTATCCCTCCTACCATCTATGATTCACCATAACGTTTCAGTCACATTCTTCCCAATATGCATTGTATCAAACAAATGAGCTATTTTTAGCTCCTCATAGTAGGGAAACCTCATGAATTGAGCAGGATAAGATTTCATTCCTCGTGGAAGCCCATTATTAATGCGTTCATGATGATTACGGCCTTCATGAAGCATAAAAGAAATCAGAAAAATAATTATCAAATACGGTAAAATAAATTCAATGATTAAAATAAACATTCAAAACATTACATTATCTACAATACATTATGAAATTAGTACCTTGATGATTTCTATTATATTCCAACCTCCTTAAGTGAGGTGTCATTCTTCGTGGTTTTAAACCAATCTCTTCTTTCCCATTGAAAATATGTTTTTCAGTAGTAGGATACCTATGGTTCTTAGGAAGAAGGTGCCTATACTCATCAAACACCATCTTTCCTAAACTTTTTGAATGACGATATTTCATCTTAGGGCCACAAACTAGACATGCAAATTTACCCTTTGTTTGAAGACCTGCAACAAATGGATTAATGTCAATTATACGATGAGATTATTTTAAAAGTAAGCATGCACCATGATAACATTGAAATATTATATAGTATTAAAGAGAAATATTAGAATGCTTATACATACCACAAAAATGTGTTAGTCCAGGGGCATCATGAGTTGTCCATAAAAGTATTCCACGGAATTTAAATTTCTTCTCCCCGATTGGTTTACATATCTCATACATTGTGATGTCAACCCATAACTTTAGTAGCTCATCGATAAGAGGCTCGATATATACATTCATATCTTTAACCTAGTACTCACCTAATATTTGTTTGAAATTACACATAGTTACTAAAGGAATGATATCATGTAATATATATAATTAAATAAATAAACAAAAGATATTATGCAAAATTTGAAACAAATGAAAATGTTAAATTCAAAAAATTAATGTAAACAAATACCTGGAACAATCATTGTCAACATTATGTGCTCCCTCTTTATTGCATCCAAGGAGGAATTTTATTCTTGATAACAAAAATAGGCCACACTGAGTAAATAGACCTAAGCTCTCTAAATGGATTAACACCGTCAGCTGCCAATGAAAGCCTAACATTACAAGGTTCATCTTTGAAATCTTCCCATTTTTCCTCAATTTCCCTAAATGCATAACCATCGGCAAGCATTCGAAGAACACCATCTCCACTTTTTTTACGTGCATGGTAATCCATAAATTGTGCTATGCTTTCACACCTGAACAATCACTCCAAACGTGAAATTATGGGAATATGACGAAGAACCTTTCGAGGCACCCTTTTTGTTACTTGATCGGTTCGATATCTACTGATAATACATTGCGAACATTTGGTTTTTGAAGTATGTTGTCCATAGTATATAATATGGTCATTAGGACATGCATCTATAGTTTGATAATCCATTACAATGTCTTTCATAATGGCATGCAAACCTAGATATGTGCGAGGTAAAATATTTGACGATGGTAACAAAAATTCACCTAACAATCTACAACATAAAAAATGAATAGTCAATGTAAGAATATTAATTGTAAAAATTGCATTCTTATTTTACACATTAATTAACACTAAAAACAAATAAAAAAAATCAACATTTATGTATAGTATGAGATGAAACATATTACATACCTTAGTATTTGTGTCATACAAGTGTTCCACAAATAATTCATAACCTTTAAGTTCACTAGAAAAAATGTAGCAGAGAGAAGATTTGTTCTTGATCCTTCATAAAGTTGTTTATTTGCCTTTTCTAATAGAGGTTCATCATAAATACCATCATTTTCCCCATCCTCATCCAGCTGCGAAAACAAATCTTGGATCATTTGATTTGTCCCATCATCTTCTTCCATGGGATCATTAACTTGATTTGTCCCATCATATTCTTCCATGAGATCTTCATTTTCTTGGTCATGATGATGTTCCTTAGCTTGTACAACATCATTTCTAGTAATACTTGGTGTAATATTCTGCGGAAAGTTAGAGGGCAACTCTAACTTTGTAATTACAAACACTCATGAAAAATTAGTGTATACTATAACAAACATTCAAACAATATATATACATATATATAATTTTATATAAAATTGGCAAAATAAAAAAAGATAATGAATATATAGCTAATTACCATGGGACGATATTCATTCGATCCGCCATCAATGTGACCATATTTCCTACAATGTTTTGTAGTTGTTGCTGTTAAAATTCTTACGGGATGTCCGAGGAAACATTGTTTACAAGGGCAATAACATCTACCATCACGCTTTTCACACACTTTACTTTTTTCCCCGCCTCTAATAACATTTTGCGACATTCTTCCGCACAAAAATACCCTTTCAGAACCTTCGTTGTTATAGCAAGATTGTCACAACATCTTTGAATTGTAAAATATTTATAGTGCAATTTTAGGTCACTGTCGTCGCAATTGCGACGACAGTGACCTAAAAATATTTATCTTTTTACCTATTTATTTTAGGTCATTTTTAACGGTCAATTTTAAGGATAAGTCATACGTCGCTCTTGTGACAAACAAAGTATAGTCATCGCTCTTGCGACGAACATTGACCATAAAATTTGGTCAAACTACCTGCGTCGAGATTGCGATGAATACGGGGTGGATTTAAGAAACTTGAACATTTTCTCTTGCATGTTGTGACGAAAGAGTACTTTCATCGCAAGTGGTCGTCGCAAAATTTTCAATATGTAGTAGTGTGAGATAGATAGGGAGTGGGAGAGAAGGGGAGAGAAAAATAAAGAGTGATATAAGGGGATAGGAAGTGGTGGGAGAGAGGGGTATATGCATGAGAGAGAGAGGGGGGGTAGAGAGAGGGAGTGAGAGGAAAGGGGGGAGAGAGAGGGAAGGGGGGTAGAGAGAGGTAAATAAAGAAAGCGGGGAGAGTGTGGAGGAAAGAGAGGGTGATATAGTGAGCAAGAGAGGGTGAGGGATATAAAGTGAGGGGTATATGTAGGGGAGAGAGAGAAGGGGGGTTATAGAGAGAGGGTGGGAGAGGGGGTTGGAGGGAGGGGTTGGAGGGGATGAAGTAATTGGTAGAGGAAATGAGTGGAGAGTGAAGGTGGATGGACATGGGTAGAAAAGGGAGAGGGGAAACAAGAGGGGAATACACGTGAGACAAGGGGAGGTGGGTATGAGGGTCTATTGCAAGAGAGGCAAAGGAAAATGAGATACAAGTTAATATATTTTGTTAAATGATAGATTGTATTTTGTACTATGGGTTTGTATAGAATAATATATTTTATTGAATAATATGTATGAATATAATGACCGATACCATTGTTTGTATAGACAAAGTGGGAAACTATATTAATAATTGATTAAGCCATGTGCAATAGCTATATTTAGATGTAATAGAGGTGGGAATGAGGGGGTGGGGTGAGAGGGACAAAGGGGGAGGAGGTGAGATAAGGTGAAGGGTGGATGACGGGGGGGGAGAAAGAGAGACAAGGAAAAAATAGAAAAAAGAGCGTGCATGCATTCCAAGAATGCTTGTGCATTCCTAGAGAGCATGATTGTTCTTAGGAGTGTTTGCACGTTAGTTATGTTTCAATTTTTTTGGCGGAGGGAATGACAACTCTAACAGTTATCGGAGAAATCGGTAAGTGCAGACACAAACAGATATCCCTAGTTTCACCTCAAAACTAGAACTAAACAAGACAAAATATAAAACATTCCCTAAGTTTTAATTATCAAGCATACTAACTAACAAGAGATAAATGACGTACCTTTTAAACATAGTTTGTGTTAGCACCAGAAGTTGACCTCAGATTGCGATGAGGACAAGCCCGATACCCATCATTTTATGTCACAATTTGTTTGTAAAAGGGGTGATCGAATGGAAACAAACTCAGAACAACATTTTTTTAACTCAAAAACTAGGGCCAAGCTATGCATGAATAGGTGAGGACCTAATCTAACTTCGGTCAATGAGTTGAGCTTAAAATGAGCAGGAGGAAGACTTGGTGAGAGATATGGGCAAGACTGTTGTGGGCATGAGACCTTCTAGCATCTTGGAGAAGAAAGAACAAAACAAAATGTGCTAGGATGACACAGTTACAGTAACACAGTGATCAAACTTTCATCACGATGGCTACTATAACAACTCAAGGTAAGAGGAAGAAAAGACACAGGAAGCTGGGTAAAAACTGATCACAATACCACTACAATCAGACCATCGTAGCATCGTCACGATCCTCGAATGGATCCTCCAATTAAGAGTGTTCCAACATAGTCATTACAAAGATGGAAAGAAGTTGTCTTTCATTAAATAGGTAGTCTCATATACAAATGCATAACCAGGAAAACCAGTGCTTCATCAAAGATTTACATTCAGGAGCTTAGCTCTACCATCGATAGATACAAAAATAGAAAAATTGAGTATATATACTCAAAAAAATTTGCCCAGCAGAGGCGTGCTCGAACCTCCAGGGAATGGCATCTCTTAAGTCAAACCTGGCTAGAACTCCTTCGTCAGATGCCACCTTAACTCAGCATGGCTCTTGCAGGGGGACTTGTCCATCAGGGTACCATGGGTTGACTGTTCCAGACCTCCCCTCCATACTTCCTATTCAAGGCTGAGTCGAGGTTTCACCAACCATCTCAGACATCATTAATTGCCTTCTTCCATGGCGGTGGCCGAGACCTTGTGTATAGGGGATGATCAGGCTCTAGGGGCTATCCTCCTCTCCTTTTAGCCCTGTGACTTTGTGACCAAGCGCCAAGCCTGTGGGCCAAACCTCATGGCACTTTTGCAAATTGCGTTTCGGCGATTCCTAATGCAGTGGAGGAGTGGCCCTCTGCTCTTCAAAGTCCCGAGTCGAAATGGAGACCAGAATTAATCGCATGCCATGTATCCTTCAATATTAGATGGCCCTGATTGCTTCGGCGTTTTCACTTAGATTTTCCTGAAAGGCCCCTTTTCTGCTCATATCTACGCCATGTGTCCTTCAGATGGACAGCTAGGATGATGACATGTGCCCTCCTACTTTAGGCCCTACCTTCCATATGACCAAGGGGTGATGAACGTGGTCCTGACCCTCAATGTATTTCGGGGATTCTCCCACCGAGAGTTCTCATTCCTCTTCCTCCAAAATCCCTAAAATGTCGACTAGTTGCCACCTGTCCCCCTTCTTTACGACCCGCCTTTCCATACGACCCTGGGCTATGACCATGGGCCTACAACCAAAGGCACCTTTGCATTTCATGTATCAGGGATGGAAGGGAGTCGAACCTTGTATTTCAAAGTCTCAGTAGCCAAAATCGCGACCAAGCCTGATCAGGTGCCATGTGTCTTGACTAGATCGGACAACCACAATCATTTCATGACTTTGGCCATAAGGGATGAGCCCATGCACTAAACCTCGTGCAACTCCATGGCTCCATCTTACTCGATGACCGTCGATCTACCTCGTCGATGGATCCTCACCACTAAAAAATGCTCTTTGCCATCTCGCTTGATTTTAAGCCCGAAATGGACTTTTCTTTGTGTCGTGCATTGCGCTCATGGTTGCGGCCTTGGATAACTTCATTTGATGGGTTTTTAGGCCCCATTTCTCGCATTTTACACCAAGGGCCCGAATCCAAAGAGAAACTCCCCCCCTTACAAGAATTGGTGATAACATTAGGCTCCATGGGGGATAGAGTCGTCCCTGTGATGCTCTAAGAACTCCTTTTGTAGTTCCAGACGCCTTCTGTTGAGCTATGGATTCTATCTCAAAAACACCTTGCTGAAAATATAGGCCGAAAGGTAAAACAAAACAAACATACGTGATCATAGGAGCTTATTTATGTACAGTCCTAAACTAATAAAATCCTTTATGTTAGCGATTATTTTTGTCTTAGGCACAAAAAAACCCAGGTCTGCAAGTTGCATAGGAAGTGCCCAAGCGTAGCACGAGAGAATCCTTGTTTTTCCAGTAGCAAGTCAAGCGAGCGGGAAAAATATCGTTGGCAACATCCAAGATATATTTACAAAACAGATCGACGGTCATCGGGTTTTTGGAGCTATCGAGTTGCTCGAGGTTTAGCACAAGGGAAAAATCTCATATTTCAAAGCAGACTTGGGTCGTCCGATCCAATTTGGACATGCGGAAGCCTGTTAGCGTATTGGGGATCGGTGTTTTAGGGAACAGGAAGCTCTCCATTCATTGCACTTGAAAGTGTTGATCAACGAAGCGTCGAAATCACTTTTGGCACCGAGCCCACAGTCTTAGCCCCAGGTTATATCAAGCGAGCCTGTAAAGAGGGGCAACCCCTTTTATAATAGCGAATACCATCTGAACCATCCATCTGAAGGACGTGTGGCACGCATCCGCGCCATATCGGCATTCGGGAGTTCGAGCGGTAAGCGCTCCCTGCCATTTCACATTTCGAAACCCCGAACCCCAAAACGCCGAAAGCACCCAAGATCGGGCCTATGGTTTTGGCGCCTGGTCACAAAGAAGAAGGTCCAGAGGAGGGGTGCTAATGTTTATCATTTGACGAGACATGGGCCGGAAGTGCCGAGTTGAGTCTCAGAAGGTGGACACTGTGTTCTTCAGAGGCTGCTCCGACATAATCTAGAGCCTGATACCCACTGGAAATGAATGAAGAAGAGAGAGGGTGGGTGAAACCTCGCCTCTCTCATTTATTGCAGAGTATGGAGGTCTCGGATGAAAGTCTACCCGACATGGTCCCCTGTACCAGTTCGTTTCATGGAATCCACGTTGAATCTCCAACTCGCCAGGAAAGCCTGCACACGCCAATTCAGCATTTAAGGGCTCAGCTACCCCCTGGCGTGAGCCATGAAGAATTAAGGTGGCGTGTGACAGGAGAGTGCAGGCCAGATTTGATTGAGGAGACGCCATGCATTGAAAGTCCTAAGACGCCTCTGCTGGGCGAAAGGGGGGAAGAGTATTTGTAGGAATTTTTTCCATTTTTGAATCTATCAATGGTAGAGTAGAGCTCTCGATTGTAAAGTTTTAGCACAGATTCTAGCTTTCTGGTTATGCATCTGTATATGAGATTTATTTCTTTATGACAGACAGTCTTTCTTACTTCGTCTAATTTTCATCTCATACTAAGAGAGTTCATGAATGAATGATTCGTGCGGATCATTGCAATTATGTCATGATAAAGGATTTATTTATGCATTATTGTATTCTTTGGTTTTCTGTGTTTGAGTGCAAGAAGATCTTGCGTTTGGATGTCCTCTTCTATAGTCTGTTAGAAACCTGATGTTTACTACAGACCCTCGCATCTCTCTGATATAAGTCTTCCCCCTACTCATCCTTACTACACCTCACTGTCTGAAGTTTATACAAGACCTCACCTGCTCATTCATGCTTGGCCTAGTTTCAGAGTTCAAATGATACCGTCTGAGTTTACTTCCATTTGATCACCCTCTTTACACACAAATCGTGACACAAACTGATGGGGGTCGGGCTCTGCTCCTGCTGCAATCCACGAGTGACTTCCGAAGCTAACATTTCTGGTGCCATTGTCGGGGACGAAGTTGAAAATTTTCCCCGAGATTGAACGACACTGAGCCTCTGATTCTGAAGGTGCATCAAGTATCAGAGGCTTTGAAGATTGCTACTGTGCACCTGGTGACTCCATTGTGACAACTCCACTATGGTGAACCTTCCTTGTCAATTGTGGCTTTCAGAGGTAGACACACGCGGTCCCATCCACAGATGCCTCTAGCTACACCAGAAACTGATCTGGAGGTACTTCTCAGAAAAGGAAAGGCCTCTGAATGAGAAGCTGCTGCCACCGAACCAGGTAATCCGCCATCTCCTTTTGTAGAAAATCCATTTTCTCCGCCTCAGTTTCCTAGCAGACCGCCTTCTGAAGTTTCTCGTTTCCTGAATTTCGGGAGTGTTCCTGTTGAGGTTTCCCCCCCTGGTCTGGGATTAGAGGGAAAAATCCTTGTCACTCCTATCTCCCCTGAAGCTGTACCTTGGCGTAGACCCAGGACCACAGAATATTTCCCCACTCCTAGCTTTACCACTCCTCCTCTTGTTACTGTTACCACTTCTACACAAAGGGGAGCATCTGCTGACTTAAACCTGTTAGCCTTCTCCCTAAATCCCCTTTTGTTTCCCATTCTACTTAGAGGCTCACTCCTAGTATCTCCTTTTCAAGCCCCTTCTCCTCCAAGTTCTCCTCCACCCAATATTCCCATGGCAGGAGAAAATACCCCCATGACCATAATTGAGGTTATAATAGCTGCTAGGTATGCTCCTCTCATCTTACCACAGCTTCTTAATTCCCTCCCACCAGATGGATACCTTAAGCAGCTGCCCAAGTTTACAGGCGAGGGGGACATAACTGCAGAAGAACACCTAACAGCCTTTTACACTTTCAAGGATGATAATGTCATCATGCACATAGACGTATGGATAAGAATTTTTGTCCATAGTCTCCAAGGAGAGGCTAGAAAATGGTTTAAGGCCTTGCCTCCTGGATCTATTAACGGGATCGAAGCTTTGGATAATGCCTTTTTGAGACAGTGGGGAGATAAAAAAGACTTCATGTATTACATGACGGAGTTTGGATCTTTAAAGAGAAAATAAGGAGAGTCTGTCTTTGACTTCTCTAAGAGATTTAATAAAATGTATAATAAAATCCCCGCTGAGATAAAGCCCTCAGAAGCCTCAGCTAAGATCACTTACTCCAGTGCTTTTGATCTTGATTTCTGCCTACTACTAAGGGAGAGAAGAGCTACCACTCTAGCCCACATGCAAGATGCAGTGATGGAGGTAGAATCCAACATATTGGCCGTTAACCGACTCAGAAACACCGCTGATAAGAACATGCCCAGGAAAAGGCCTGAAGCCTCCTCATCCAGTCCCTCTCCCCTTCCCCTTCAGACAGATGAGACAACTAGAGAGATAAAATCACTTTCTTCCAGAATGGAAAGGTGGGAATTAGAAGGGAAGCCCGTGTACAGAAATCCCCAGAACACTGATAATAGAGGTTTCAGACGACCTACTAACCATATGCCTTAGGTTTTCCTGAGGGAACAAAGGGGAAAGGACAGGGATGATCAGAGGATTCAAACCCCCCTCCAAAACAACCTAGTTGATCATGAGGAAAGAGAGGAGAAAGACGAGTTTGGCCCCGAAATCCACTGTATTGAAGAAGCTCCTCCTTTTCCCCATTTGACACAGCCTGCATATGAAGAATCCCTGATGAACATTCAAATCCATGAGTTGGGTAAAGGATAAAGGGCCAGTCACACCTCTAATAGATACAACCTTAGGTCAGAAAAAAGAAGAAGGAGACTTTGACAGCCAAGACCAGCCCCTCATAGCAGAAAGGCCTACTAAATCTGCAACAACCGCTACTAAAGAAAAGAGAGCTCAGAGTGCTTCGCCAGCAGCCAAAGAACCTGTCTCAGAGGTAAGGGGATATCCTAAGCCTATTTCCTCCTTTAATTTTGAGCATGAAATTCAAAAGATCAGGATCCCCGTCCCCCTCTCAGAGCTAGTTAAAAATGATGACTTCAAAAGATCCCTCTCCAAGCTGCTACAATCCGAGTCCCCCCAGCCTCCCTCTGACTCAGTAAATCTCCAAGATGAAAAGCCAGCAGTTGTTCTAGGGCCCATGGTAGAAGATAGATATGATTCATCCCCTCCCTTATACACATCCCTGAACGTACATGATAAAGTACTGCATAAATGTCTCATGGATTCAGGGGCTTCCCATAACCTTATGCCCAAAATAGTGATGGAAGAATTGAGACTGGAGGTGACAAAAGCGTATCATGATTTGTACTCTTTTGATTCAAGGAGAGTGCAATGTCTAGGAGTCATCAAAGACCTAGTGGTTTCCTTGTTTCATCTGCCCATGAAAAGTGTGGTCATGGATATTGTGATAGCCGACGTTCCCCCCAAATTTGGTATGTTGTTGTCCAGATCTTGGATTAAAAATCTTGGAGGGACACTACAGATGGATCTCACATATTCCACCATTCCAGTCTTCGAAGGGGAAAAAAGGAGGTTATATAGAGAAGATCAGCCGGCCTACATTGTTAGTGATGAAGCAAACCCCACCAATCACTCCATCTTTGCACTTGACACCGACTTGGGGTCTAATTTGTTGCATCTTACTGATGCCCCTGAAAGCTCTTTACAATTCAGAAAACAACCCGGCCTTGATCACCCGATTTTCCCTCAAAACCCCTCTGTGTGGAAGATTTTTTTTACGGAGCTTCTTCTAGCGAAGGCGCTGGCGCTAGGGTGGTTTTTATATCACCTTGTCAAGAGACCATATCCCTGTCATACAAGATGGAATTCGAAACCACCAACAATGTGGCAGAGTATGAGGCTCTTGTTCTGGGTATGAGGGCCACAAAGGAAATGGGAATTAAAGAGATAGCAATATTTGGAGATGCTGAGTTGATTATTCAGCAGGTCAGGAATGCTTATTGTGCTAATAATCCCCGTCTCAAAAATTATAGGAATGAAGTATGGGACCTAATTGAAAATTTCTTCTTGGCTTTTAACATTTCTTTCATTCTGAGGGGGGGAAATTCTTTAGCCGATTCTTTAGTTGTCTCAGCTAGTTTTCTCCAGGCTCCTCTGCCGCCTATGGTAAAAAATGATGTTGAAATAAAATATAGGCCCTCGGTACTGGACAATGTCAAGCATTGGAAGGTATTCAAGGATGATCTGTAAATCAAAAGGTTTCTCCAATCTGTTGATGAATTTTCTGTGGTGCACATTGATCAGGATCCCGATCCAGAAGGCGACCCTCACCCTGAGGAATTTTTAAATAAAATTGCCAATCACTAGATTATCCAGCTACCTAGCAATCACATTCCGAGGGGACTAGTCCCTCTAGAAAGAATATTCGATGGAAATGATGTGGCAGTAAAGGGTAAGGTCTCAAATGAATATGTTGATACAACCGAGTGCAACATTGGCACACAGGAGGAGCCTAAGTTTGTCAAATTGTCAAGCAGCCTGACCAATGAACAGAAGGCCGAGTATATTGAGTTGCTGAGAGAGTTTGTCGATGTGTTTGCATGGACATACGAAGACCTAAAAACTTATGACACATCTGTTATTGAACACAAGATCCCGTTGAGGGAAGAAGCTAAGCCATTCAGGCAGAAGATGAGGCAGATAAATCCCATGTTGCTGCCTATCATGGAGAAAGAAGTAAAGAAGTTGTTAGAGGCCCAGATCATCCTCCCCTTGAGATATTCCGAATGGGTGGCCAATTTGGTTCTGTTAAGAAAGAAAAGAGGAGAAATCAGGCTTTGTGTCGATTTCAGGAATCTGAACAAAAGCTCAAAGAAAGACAATTACCCCCTACCTAAGATGGAACACATACTGCAGAGGGTAACTGGTGCATCCAGGATATCTATGATTGATGGGTTTTCCGGCTATAATCAGATATCAGTCATGCCTGAGGATAGGGAGAAGACAACCTTCACCACTCCTTGGGGCACATTCATGTATGCCAAAATGCCATTTGGGCTAATGAATGCAGGAGAAACATTTCAGCGAGCCATGGATATAGCCTTCATCGGAGAAAAAGACCAGTTTGTAGTGATCTACCTAGATGACATCACGGTCTTATCCAGGTCTGATAAGGAGCACCGCTGCCACTTAAGGAGAGTTTTCTCGAAGTGTCGGAGATTTGGTCTTTCCCTAAATCCCAAGAAGTCCTTGTTTTCTATGAAGGAGGGGAATTTATTAGGCCATATAGTATCAGCAGAGGGAGTAAAGATTGATCCTAGTAGGGTAGAAGCAATTCAGACCCTATCACTTCCCAGATCTAAGAAAGAGGTTCAGGCCTTTTTGGGAAAAATTAATTTTCTGAGGTTTGTCTCAAATTTTTCCGAGCTAGTGAAGCACATCACGACCATGCTCAGGAAGGGAAACGAAGTGAAATGGACCGCTGAGCCCAGGGCATCTTTTGACCAAATAAAAATGGCACTAACGGAGGCACCTGTGCTGATTGGTCCGGATTATTCCAAGTCGTTCCTAGTTTTTTCATTTTCTTCTTTCGATGCGGTAGCAGCGGTGTTATTGCAGAAAAATGAGGAAGGGCGAGAGTAGCCCATTGCCTTCTTCAGCAAGGCGTTGAGAGATGCAGAGATCAGGTATGGAATCATGGAGAAACAGGCTTATGCCTTAGTGAAAGCTCTCAGATCTTTCAGAGTTTACGTCTTGCATTCCAAGGTAACTGCATACGTTCCTTCAGCTTCTGTGAAGGACATCCTTGTACAACCCGACGTAGATGGGAGAAGAGGCAGATGGATCGCTAAAATCCTAGAATTTGACTTAGAAATAAATCCCAACAAGTTGCTTAAGGGGAAAGGTTTAGCCAAGCTACTGGCTGAATCCAATTACGAAGCCTTGGGGGTTAGTTTTATCAACACTCACTCGGGAACTCAGCAAGCTAAGCTTCCCAGCCAACACTCTCAAGATGGCTTATCACTGGCAGAATGCGCTTGGTATCGTGACATTTTGTACTTTCTGCAGGAATTGAAACCCCCCGACGGAATGGGTAAAATCAAAGCGAGAGATTTAAAGCTCAAGGCGGCCAGATATTGCTTCATTGACCAAATCTTGTACTGGAAAGACCCTCTAGGATTATTTCTGAGATGCCTGGACCCGCAGGAGGCCCAGAAGGTTACGATTGATTTTCACAGCGCCCTTTGCAGAGGTCATCATTTCTGGAAGACCACAGCTCACAAGATACTCTGAGCTGGGTATTACTGGCCCACTTTATTCCCCAATGTCTGCAGGGAAATCAGAGCTTGCATCAAATGCCAAAAGTTCTCAGGAAAAAAACATCTCAAATCGCTGCCATTGAAGCCTATAGTATCTTCAACACCTTTTCAGCAGTGTGGGTTGGACTTCATCAGAGAAATTCATCCTCCCTCAAGTGGTCAGCACAGATGGATCCTGACTGTAACAGATTATTTCACCAAGTGGATAGAAGTTGTCCCCACCAGAAGCGCATCACACAAAGTAATTATCAGCTTCCTAGAGGATATCATAGCCAGATTTGGCTGCCCCAGCAGGATTTTTCACCGATAATGCTGCTTCTTTCAAGTCTGAGCCTCTAATTAAGTTCTGTGAGAAG
The DNA here is from genome assembly GCA_009831015.1 of Picea engelmannii. Taxonomy (NCBI): domain Eukaryota; kingdom Viridiplantae; phylum Streptophyta; class Pinopsida; order Pinales; family Pinaceae; genus Picea; species Picea engelmannii. Next base: position 132,109 of record ML810463.1, read on the forward strand.
TTCCAGATCTCACTAATTCACTCCACCCCCTATTATCCCCATGGAAATGGTTTAGCAGAGTCCTCCAACAAAATCCTAATAGGGATCATCAAAAGACTGTTGGAAGACAACAAAAGGGCCTGGGATTCAAAGTTGAAATTTGCTTTGTGGGTTGATCGAGTGACAACGAAGAAATCTCTGGGAACTTTGCCTTTTCAGCTAGTCTACGGAGCAGAGGTGGTTTTTCCTACTCAGCTCGCCGTACCTGTGGTGAAATTCTTTCAAGACTATGAGGGAGAACCAGATCATATGACCAGGAGGATTCATTAGATAATAGAAGTACAGCAGATCAGGGAGCAAGTGAGGGACGCAGCTTATAGTCATCAACAAAAGATCAAACAGGCTTTTGACAGGAAGGTCAGGAAGAAAGAGTTCAATATTGGCGATTTGGTACTTAAGTGGGACGCCCCCAGGTAGGATAAAGGAAAACACAACAAGTTTGATGCCCTCTGGATCGGCCCCTTCAAAATCTCTGAGGTTTTCGCCAACAACACGTATGGGTTGCAATATCTGGAGGGTGAAGAGGTTTTCAACATCCCAGTGAATGGGCATTTTTTGAAGAAATGTTTCATTTGAGCCTTAGACGGCTCCTGTGTTTGTAAATATTGTCCTTTACTTCTTTGTTTATTTCCTTTTTGCATGTTTTCGGCTTAATAAGTGACTCCATAGCCCAATAGCAAGGCACTGAAGCTGCAGAAGGAGTTCTTAGAGCATAGCAGGGACGACTCTATCCCCCATGGAGCCTAATGTTAGCAATTATTTTTGTCTTAGGCGCAAAAACACCTAGGTCTGCAGGTTGCACATGAAGTTTCCAAGCGCAGCACGGAAGAATCCCTGTTTTTCCAGTAGCAAGTCAAGCGAGTGGGCAAAATATCGTTGGAAGCATCCAAGATCTATTTACAAAACAGATCGACGGTCATCGGGTTTTCGGAGATACCGAGTTTCCCGAGGTTTAGCGCAAGGGACAACTCTCATATTTCAAAGAATACTTGGGTTGTCCGATCCAATTGGGACAGGTGGCAACCTGTCGGCATATCGGGGATTAGTGTTTCGGGGAATAGGAAGCTCTCCATTCATTGCACTTGAAAGTGCCGATCAGCAAAGTGCCGAAAGCACTTTTGGTGTCGAGCCCACGGTCTTAGCCCCAGGTTATATCAAGCGATCCTGTAAAGAGAGGCAGCCCCTTTTATAATAGCGAATACCATCTGGGCCATCCATCTGAAGGACGCGTGGCATGCATCCACGCCATATTGACATTCAGGAGTTCGAGCGGTAAGCACTCCCCGCCATTTCACATTTCGAAACCCCGAAACGCCGAAAGCGCCCAAGATCGGGCCTATGGTTTTGGCACCTGGTCACAAAGAAGTAGGTCCAGAAGAGGGGCGCTAATGTTTATCGTTTGATGAGACATGGGCTGAAAGTGCCGAGTTGAGTCTCAAAAGGTGGACATTGTGTTCTTCAGAGGCTGGTCCGACGTAATCTAGAGCTCGGTACCCGCTGGAAATGAATGAAGAAGAGAGAGGGTGGGTGAAACCTTGCCTCTCTCATCTATTGCAGAGTATGGAGGTCGCAGATGAAAGTCTACCCGAGATGGTCCCCTGTACCAGTTCGTTTCATGGAAGCCACGCCGAGTCTCCAACTCGCTAGGAAAGCCTGCACACGCTAATTCAGCATTTAAGGGCTCAGCTACCCCCTGGTGCGAGCCATGAAGAATTAAGGTGGAATGTGACAGGAGAGTGCAGGCCAGATTTGATTGAGGAGACGACACACATTGAAAGCCCTGAGACGCCTCTACTGGGCGAAAGGGGGGAAGATTATTTGTAGGCATTTTTTCCATTTTTGAATCTATCGATGGTAGAGCAGAGCTCCCGATTGTAAAGTTTTAGCACAGATTCTAGCTTTCTGGTTATGCATCTGTATATGAGATTTCTTGCTTTATGATAGACAGTCTTTCTTACTTCATCTAGTTTTCTTCTCATACTAAGAGAGTTCGTGAACGAATGATTTATGCGGATCATTGCAATTATGTCATGATAAAGGATTTATTTATGCATTATTGTATTCTCTGGTTTTCTGTGTTTGAGTGCAAGAAGATCTTGCGTTTGGATGTCCTCTTCTACAGTCTATTAGAAACCTGATGTTTACTACAGACCCTCACATCTCTCTAATATAAGTCTTCCCCCTACTCATCCTTACTACACCTCACTGTCTGAAGTTTATACAAGACCTCACCTGCCCATGCATGCTTGGCCTAGTTTCAAAGTTCAAACGATACCGTCCGAGTTTACTTCCATTTGATCACCCTATTTACACACAAATCGTGACACAAACTGATGGGCGTCGGGCTCTGCTCCTGCTGCAATCTAGGAGTGACTTTCGACACTAACACTTTACATAGGGCTAGGTGAAAGAAAATTTCCACCATAGCCATTCAAGTAACTTCCTAATTGGAAGCTCGTTTAATCTGTCAATGATTGGAAACAACTGATGCAACCGCGACAACAAAATGGTTGCATCCTTCATATTTTCTCCAAGGGCTGAAGTTGAGATAAAATAGGGCGGCTCCAAGGTATGAAGGAAATGCCACTCCATGTAGATTGACAGGCTCATAGAATGAGTGGCAGATTCTGGAAGATTTGTAACAAGCATCTTTCTCTGCTACACAGCTACTCACAGAAGGCTGAATATATTTAGTAGGCACAGGTGGATGAGAAGTTGATGCAGGTTGACTGTTCTCAGGAGATGGATTCTCACTAACATGCTTTAAAGAGGATATAAACTGCTTCTCCTGTTGCTCCTCATCGGAATAATCATCAAATCTGGGTGAGCACAAAACTCCTCCATCTTGCAAAAATGGAACGATCTCCCGATCCTTCTTTTCAATCCCAAATGTAAACACATCATGTCAAATTTCATGAAGGAAAAGAGAACAATCCTTTTCCACAATGGCTTCTTCCGTTAAAACTGAGACAACAATCTCATAAGGGGCAGAACCTAATGCCTCTACCGCTATGAAATCTTTGTTATCATCTTCAGAAGAGCCGCTAAGAACATTTGGCTCAAGGGATGGAAAATCCTCTACGCTGTCTTCAGATTCCAACCTTTCTAGTTTGGCAGTGAGAGATTTTATCATCTTCATAAATCCGCCCAAAGAGTCTTCTTCCTCCTTAGGGTCCTCGTCCATACATTTTTCCTCATCATTGCAGCCTTCATAAGACACAGCCATGTCTTTCTCATTTTCCTCACATTCCTCACAACAGTTATGACAGATAAATTCGGAGGAATAATACCTTTGACAATGCTTATTAAAAGTTGCATGAAATTCTCTCAGGGAGGAGATGTTGGCAGGGGGTAAGGAGAAATACCACTCATGAGCATCCCTAGCTAATGAGAACATGAACATCTTCAACAATACATCCTCATGATGTATCTCCCACTGATGCATGAGTTCATGAAAATCATGGATATGTTGAGCAGGGTTGTCCTCTTTACACTCTATAAATATGGGAAAATAGTCGCCCCATTCATTTGGAGTAGGGAAAACATTAGGAAAAATAGGAACAACCGAAAAATTGAAAGGAGAAAACCTTCAAGCCAGGATCCTTTCCATTTTGAACCAGTGGAGTCGTCGATCAATCCTTGAATCATGGAGTCTCCAGGTGAATGATGTGCATCTTTGAATGTGTATGTTCTTTGTTCACCATAAAAGGCCAGATCTTAACGTTGTTTCCTCCTAGGAAAATTCTCAGGCTGAGAAAGAAGTTGTTGAAACCTTCTCGAGAAAGCTCCTCTGGGTCCGATTTCAGGTGTGCTAAAGTAGCCACAACCAAAATAGTGAAGTGGAAACAGTGGATTTTCCACAGTGGAGTCACCAGGTGCATAGTAGCAATCTTGAAGGGCTCGGATGTCTGACGCACCTTTAGAATCAAAGGCTCAATGTCATTCAATCCCAGGGAAAATTTTCAACTTTGTCCACAACAATGATGCCATAAATGTTAGCACCAGAAGTTGGCCTTAGATTGCGATGAGGACAAGCCTGATACCCATCAGTTTATGTCACAGTTTGTTTGTAAAAGGGGTGATCGAATGGAAACAAACTCAGAACAGTATCTTTTTAACTAAAAAACTAGGGCCAAGCTATGCATGAATAGGTGAGGACCTAATCTAACTTCAGTCAGTGAGTTGAGCTTAAAATGAGCAGGAGGAAGTCTTGGTGAGAGAGATGGGCAAGACTATTGTGGGCATCATACCTTCTAGCAGCTTGGAGAAGAAAGAACAAAACACTGAAATGTGCCATGATGACACAGTTATAGTAACACAGTGATCAAACTTTCATCACGATGGATACTGTAACAACTCGCTTGAATCTTCCAATGAGCTACTCAGGGTAAGAGGAAGAAAAGACATAAGAAGCTGTGTAAAAACTGATTGCAATACCACTACAATCAGACCATCGTAGTGTCGTCACAATCCTCGAATGGATCCTCCAATTATGAGTGTTCCAACACAGTCATTACAAATATGGAAAGAAGTTGACTTTCATTAAACAGGTAGTCTCATATACAAATGCATAACCAGGAAAACCAGTGCTTCATCAAAGATTTACATTTGGGAGCTTATCTCTACCATCGATAGATATAAAAATAGAAAAACTGAGTATATATACTCAGAAAATTTTTCCCAGCAGAGGCATGCTCGAACCTCCAGGGCATGGCATCTCTTAAGTCAAACCTAGCCAGAACTCCTTCGTCAGATGCCACCTTAACTCAGCATGGCTCTTGTAGGGGGACCTTTCCATGAGGGTACCACGGGTTGACTGTTCCAGACCTCCCCTCCATACTTCCTATTCAAGGCTGAGTCAAGGTTTCACCAACCATCTCAGACATCATTAATTTCCTTCTTCCATGGCGTTGGCCGAGACCTTGTGTAGAGGGGACGATCAGGCTCTAGGGGCTAGCCTCCTCTACTTTTACCCTTGTGACTTTGTGACTAGGCACCAAGACTGTGGGCCGGACCCCATGGCGCTTTCGCAAATCGCATTTCCGCAATTCCTAATGCAGTGGAGGAGCGACCCGTTGCTCTTCAAAGTCATGGTAGCCAAAATGGAGACCAGACTTAATCGCATGCCACGTATCCTTCAAGATTATACAACCCTGATCACTTCGGCGTTTTCAGTTAGATTTTCCCGAAAGGCCCCTTTGCTGCACAGATCTATTCCATGTGTTCTTCAGATGGATGGCTAGGATGATGGCATGCACCCTCCTACTTTAGGCCCTACCTTCGATATGACCAAGGGGCACAGTCTCGATATGACCAAGGGGCCATGACTGTGGGCCCGACCTGTTAATATTATGGTAGCTGTGGGAGGTATTTACCTCCACGTGTGAACCTAACGAGAATAGAAGACTCTGGAAAGCAAGAGAAAACCCTATTGAGTTGGATAATAACCCTAGAAGTCTTGTCATCTCAAGAAGATAATTTATATTAGGTTATTAGCCTCCAAGAGAAGAAGTCGGCCAAAAATAATATTAATATACTGAACAGACACATATCCAGAAGGAGTAGTTGGCCCCAACAAATCTGGCAGAGCCAGTATAAATACACGGCGCCAGTTCTCATTTGACAACATCTCTCAGAATTGCAGTTCCCAGTTTGGTGCGCACTGCAGTTCCAGTTTGGTGCACACATGTGGAGGAGAGTTGCAAGTGCAGCTAGCAGTTTTCAGTATTGGCTTGACTATCTCTTGGCTAGGGTTTGGACTATCTGATCAGCTCTTTGTGATGCACTATCCTTGGGGAAAGGTGCGCTACCCTTTGTTTGCCTATCTAGCCTAGGGTTTGCTTCTGGAGGAATTCTCAGTCAAGGTTAAGGTGCTCAGAGGGTGGCTTCAGCCTATGGTTGGGTGATGAGGGTATCGTCAATGGTAAAATAAGCCCACCATCTTCTATATTCTAATAGGTTATGGGCCCACACCTCCTTCATTCAGTCTAAATGCTGGAAGGAAACATAGTCGCTAGGATATTGAGCTCGCTGAGGAACTGCCGCTAGGGTTACTAGCAAAAGAAGCTTCCAAGACACTACAGCTAGGGTTACTAGCAGGTGCAGTTGTAGAAACCATGAACCTCTTGTTGAGGCACCTTAATTGAATGGATTGACCTAATCTCCGGATAGATCAGTGCACCCTATCCCAACACATCTCTTGGTACTCTCAGAAAGCCAAGATGTGAAGTTTGAATTTCTGGTCAAATCTAGGGTTTGACCAAGTCAAGCAAGCCATGACAAACTCTATGAAGTCTTAGAACAAGTTAGATGGAGCCTCTAACTTCAGAGCGTGGAAGAAAAGGATCGACCTCATCCTTGCCAAGAATAAAGTGTTGGATATCGTGAAAGGAAAGATCGTGAAGCTAGAGTTTGAAGAAGGAGAAGAGAAGGAACTGCAGAACGTTGCAGCTATGGAGAAGTTCAAGGATGTTGACATCAATGCCATGAGTATCATAGTGGATTCTATAAAATACCAATTGATACCCTACATCTCCCATCTTGACTCATCGAAGAAGATGTACGATGCCCTAACAAATCTCTTCTCGGTCAGAAACATTGGACAAGTTATGAGTCTGAAGAATGAGCTCTGTGACATGAAGATGAATGAGGATGACAGCATAACATCATACTTTGTAAGGATCTCCCAGTTAAGAGACCAACTACAATCTATTGAAGAGATCACTCAGGAGAAGGAATTGGTGAACATAGTACTCAATGGTCTTCCCACGACATGGGATGCATTTGCCGCAAGCATGAACACAAGAAAGGAGTACCCGACATTTGAAGAACTTTGGACTTGCTATGCTAAAGAAGAATCAAGGATCACCCCAGAAGAAGTATGATGATCAAGCCTTCACAGTAAGATTCAAGAACTTCAGGAACAAAAGGAAGTTTGGTTCAAGGAGGAAGCCAAATCAAGAGAAAGACATTTCAGAAGTGCAATGGTTCAACTGTCAAAAGTACGGTCACTACAAGAATCAGTGTCCCGAGCTAAAGAAAAGGAAGGAGAAACACGAAGCATCAATTGCCGAAGAAAAGGAACCTACAAAGAAGACTAAGTAAGATGGAAGAGACTTCTTCTTCTAAAAGGTAACAACACTCTTCTTATTTCCTGTACATATCTTGTTTGCATAATCTCTATACATATCTTGTATATCTATCTCTTAGAAAGATAAAATGTTCCAAGAAGAACTATACATGGAAGAACAACAAAATAAGGATTACTATACAAGAAAAGATGAAATATATCTATTACAAGATAATCCGAAATCATAATCAATCTTGAAGAGACTTAAAAGAAGCAAAGACAGAAAGAAGTTAGCAATCGAGAAGAAATTGGAAAAAGACTTATGACATTTTTGTAGAAGACAACAAGACAGAAACGTGGACTCTATAAGGATGAAGATGGAAGCATGGACTCTATTATACATTGCAGAAGACAATAAGGATGCAGATGGAAGCATGGAATCTATGAGACAGAGGAAGCCGATTATATGAACTCTTACATGAAGCAAGGGTTAGGAGGGAGCTAATCCTATGATCCATTGAAGATGATGAAATATATATATATCCTTGGTAGCAACCATGAAAGTCAATACGTGTTCAGTTCAACCGCAGAAGAAGACTTATTCGAAGAGAAGCCTTAAAGTATTCCTGGTTGTCCATCCAGATCTGTGATCCTATGATGAAAGGAAGAAGTGAAATCTCTAGGGCATGAAATCTATAAAAAACTCCATGGACCCAAGAGCTAAAGAAAAACATGAAGAAGAACATGAAGATTCCAAGAAAGAAAGAGGAACCAAAACAACCAATCATTGTATAAAAAATCACAAGATTACCAGCCTGATATGAACTCACTAAAAGCAATCAAAGCAGAAGAACTGAAAGTCATGATGAAGAACAATGTATGGAAGACTTATGAATGAAATCATTGCGAGACCCAGAACTAGAGGTTCTCCCAGATGGAGGGAGAATACTATGATGATTACTTGTTCCAGTACACCAGAGATATCACTACATGAGTCATTATATCATCCGCAACATCCATGAGTTGGGTTTTTACATCAGATGAATGCAAAGAATGTTCTCCAGAGAAATTGAATAAAGAGCGTATGAAGAGCAATCTCAAGACTTTGAGGCATACCGGAAAGAGACTCCTATATGCAGATAGAAGAAGGTAACTTGGTGGAGAACATCCAGTGCACAGCAGAAGCGTGGTGAAGATTTCCTATAAATATGACTACTCAGTAGATCAGATCTCATGATGACAGAAGAAGTGCCACATAGATATGTTCCAGCTTTCCAACTATGATATACTCTATTTTTCAGATCTACATGAAGCCTTCACAGTGTTCTAGACTAAAGTACATTTGAAATCAAGCATTACATTATCCATGATGAAGTCCAGAAAGGAGAGAATGATTCTCCAATACATATCTCCACAGATGAGAAGATAAGCAGACATTTTGGTAAAGCCTCTATCCAAGATGAAAGAGTTTTGTGTACTCAAGCTGGAGCTCGTGGAAACAACTTCCTTCTTATTGAAAAAGAATGATATGACTCTCCAAGTTAGGAGGGAGTATTGAAAATATTATTGAAGACATTCATTGAAAAATAGTCCATCTTGGACAGATGCTTTCCTGTTCGGAAAGTGGATTGAGATTTATGACAGGCAGTGACTTTCCATTGTGGTTAACATGGGAAGTAGTCTGATTGCTGATGTATCATAGACAACGACTTCCCATTGTGGTTAACATGGGGAGTGGTCTAGGGAAGTCTCTCTTCTTGAGGGTTACTAAAGAAGACTAGCCCGCCTCGCCAGACAACGATTTCTCATTGTGGTTAACATGAGGAATGGTCTATTTTGGAGGTTGATGTAGGACAGTCTTTTCCTCTTGTGGTTAATGGAGGAAATGGTCTGGACAGTCATTCCTTAGGGTTTATAAATTCTCTCCAGGGTGCACTTTGATTAGTGTAAAAGGAATGGCCCAGGGTGGGGAATGGTGCCGGACAAACATTCCTTAGGGTTATACATTCTCTCCAGGGCGCACTTTGATTAGTGTAGGGGGAATGGCCCAAGGTGAGGAATGGTCCATACTCAAACATTCCTTAGGGTTTATACATTCTGTCCAAGGTGCACTTTGATTAGTGTAGGAAGAATGGACCAGGGTGAGGAATGGTCCATGCTCAGAAATCAGAAACAATCCTTCTTCCTTGTTTGATAAAAATAGGGCAGATAGCCCATTACTGATGAGGGTAGATATTCTTTAAAATATCACAAAGGTGAGTGAAATATTGGCCCAGGTGATTCAGTTTATTTTTAAATATTTTCTGTGTAGGATGGCATCAGATGATTTTTATGGAGACTACCTATCTCCAGACAGTAGAGATATACTACTGTGGTGGATATGTTCCACTATTTTTAGGCAGATATTATTTCAAATCTCACAGATGTGAGTGAAAGATTGGCCCAGACAAATTAGTTTATATCATAACATTGTTTCTATGTAGGTTGCTATCAGATGTTTGTTATGAAGACTATATGACAGTAGATGAGGAATACTGTGGTGGATATGTTCCACTTTTCGCAACTACACGTTGTTCATCAAGTACTTGTGTGTTACTTGGTGTGGTAGTGAACCACTGGATTGTAGTTATGTACTCCTATGGATAAACACAGTTGTGTTCTATTTTTGTTCTAACTTCCTTGAAGACTATCAACAGTTTATTGGAAATAATCACCATCCAGACGAATGATGAACAGAGATTTTCCAGACGGAAATTGGTTCATAGAATTTACTCCTCTAGATTATAAGAGTGGCTCTTGTATCACTCTATGGTGAGAGTGACTTATCCAGAATCATGTCTAATTACTCAGATGAAGTATGGTTTCGATAGATGATGCAACTGATGGTGATAGTGATGCTCATGATCTAGTCATGAAATAGTCTAGATGACTATATTGATGCTACCGGGTAAATGGTATGTTTTGTGCTCAAGTCCATTACCTGTAATACCTCCCTAGCTAGGAGGGAGTGTTAATATTATGGTATCTGTGAGAGGTATTTACCTCGACATGTTAACCTGACGAGAATAGAAGACTCCAGAAAGCAAGAGAAAGCCCTAATGAGTTGGCTAATAACCCTAGAAGTCTTGTCGGCTCAAGAAGATAATTTATATTAGGTTATTACCCTCCAAGAGAAGAAGTCGAGCAGAAATAATATTAATATACTGAACAGACACATATCCAGAAGGAGAAGTCAGCCCCAACAAATCTGGCAGAACCAATATAAATACAAGGCGTCAGTTCTCATTTGACAACATCTCTCAGAATTGCAATTCCCAGTTTGGTGCGCACTACAGTTCCAGTTTGGTGCGCACGTGTGGAGGAGAGTTGTAGGTGTAGCTACTGCAGCTAGCAGTTTTCAGTATTGGCTTGACTATCTCTTCGCTAGGGTTTGGACTATCTGATCATCTCTTTGTGATGCACTATCCTTGGGGAAAGTTGCGCTACCCTTTGTTTGGCTATCTAGCCTAGGGTTTGCTTCTGGAGGAATTCTCAGTCAAGGTTAAGGTGCTCGGAGGGTCGCTTCGGCCTATGGTTGGGTGACGAGGGTATCATCAATGGTAAAACAAGCACATCATCTTCTATATTCTAACACGACCCTCAATGTATTTCGGGGATTCTCCCACCGGAAGTTCTCATTCCTCTTCCTCCAAAATCCTCGAAATGTCGACTAGCTGCCACCTATCCCCCTTCTTTAGGACCAAACTTTCCATACAAACCTGGGATATGACCATGGTCCCGCACCCAAAGGCACCTTTTCATTTCACGTATCAGGGATGGAAGGGAGTCGACCCTTGTATTTCGAAGTCTCGATAGCTGAAATCGCTACCGAGCCTGATCAGGCGCTATGTGTCCCGACTGGATCGGACGACCATGATCATTTCGTGACTTTGGCCATAAGGGATGAACCCAGGCGTTAAACCTCATGCAACTCCACAGCTCCAGCTTACTCGATGACCATCGATCTGCCCCGTCAATGGATCCTCACCGCTGAAAAATGCTCTTTGCCCGCTCGCTTGATTTTAAGACCGAAATTGACTTTTTTGTGTGTTGCGCATTGCGTTCATGGCTGCGGCCTTGGATAACTTCATTTGATGGGTTTTTAAGCCCCATTTCTCGCATTTTACACCAAAGGCCCAAATCCAGAGAGAAATGCCCCCCCTTACAAGAATTGGTGATAACAGTTTGTCCTCGCTAGTGTCATCCTCTCTCTGTTACAAGGCTTATGGGATGTTGAACCTGTAAAAATACAGAAGCCAACGAAGTGAAAGAAACAACATATACTCAACAAAACCTATGTATGTGATCAAGGAGTCATACAATAAAATAAGATCAATTTTATGGGAAAGAAATATATTATTGTATTAAAGAATGTGGAAGTAAGATACAACCAGATGCCTTGATGTTGTCAGGTTCCTTATAACAATTCCTTGCTTCCCACACACTTCTTCTCCACGTGTAATGTCCCCAAGGCCAAGCCCTGTTGTAAATCATATTTGTGAAATGAATTGTAATTATGTTTTTATAGGCTGGTGAGCCAAGTTAATATAAGATTGTGGGCTTATGTGATTATTAGGCCAGAGAGCCTAAGTGTTGAAGGCCAAGAGCCTGATTTTGTACATGTATCTATGCACATTATTAATAAAAATATAAACACTGCTGCATGCAGACCGACCATGATGAATGAGTGATGGGGGACTAAGTTTCCACAGAGTGGGAAAGGGATTAGGGGCTGGAAGGTGGAAAGAGGGGCTAAGTGTTGAGCCTAGGGGCTTAAGTCCTTGGGGAATAATATTTTAATATTATTCCAAAAGACATGTGAATATTATGTTTTATCCTAAGTTCTTTTTGGAAAGACAAACAACTTCCAAATGGAAGGAACGCATGTTGAAGGAATGCATGCAGTTGCATGGGTGACAAGTGTCAACCCAGGTGCATGCAAATAAAATGGCTGAGATGAGCCGTGTTGGGGGTTCCGCCTCCATTCTACCCGACTGTCTGAACGTGAATGGTCTGACCTCTGCAAGAATACCCTGGTGCATCCCTGAAAGCCGAAAAGCCTATGTTAATTTCTAAGATAGCTGGTACAACCTCTGTTTGAACAGTTTTGAGCATGTGCGTGGGATCTCTGTACACTTGGTGCAATCCCGAAACCAAAACCATGACTCTATCCCGTGATTGCGGAACCTGTTTGGGAAGCCCGTGTCTGTTTTCCCAGTTGGTTGTTGTGGCCACGCAGTGCTGGACTGCACTTGGATTACTAGTCAGTGTAAGTCCGTGCTGAGCCTATGTGTAACCTCTCTCGAAGTGAGGGAGGTGATTGTTGTTGGAAGAGGCAGGTTGTCAGGACTGTGAGAAACTCTCTCCAGGTGAGAGAGCTTTTTGGGAAGTGGTTTCTTCCAAAGAGTGTCCAGCACCAGCTTCGGGCTCTGAGACTTCCTGATCCGGCCTGTTGCCGAGACCCAGAGAGGGAGGTGTAGCACCGATGGACTGTGCTTGTGAAGGTGTATACTGTCGGGCGGAACAGGCATGTGGGGAATGAGAGTTCGGGAGTAGTGGGCGTAAGATGGCATCCTGGGAAGAATCCTTCCAGTCATTTTGTGTTGTTTTCCCTGTAACCTCAGCCCAGCCTAGGATTCCTTGCCTTGGGGTGGAGCTTAGTCCCAGCTTGGGGGTGACCCACTGCTAAGCTTGATGAGCAGCATGGTCTAAGGCTGGGAGGTTCGTGGAAGGCTTGCACCTAGTTGGTGGAATTACCATCGTTTCAAAGATAAGTACTAGATGATGTTTTAATTACGTTTCTGCATGTTTGTGTATTTATATTTATCATGTATTCTATTGTGCATACGAAGTAAGGTTAAAGCCATTGATTATTTATAATAGTAGTAATTCTTATGGTTACTCTGAGTTTAAATGTGTTTCATTTGCTTAAATGCATATCTTATATATAGAATTAATTATGAGATTGTTATTCCACGAAGTAGCGCCTGCTCGACCCGGAATGGGGGCGTTATAGAATGGTATCAGAGCACTACAGTATGAAAGAGTGTTACAGAATGGTATCAGAGCACTACAGTATGAAAGAGTGTTATAGAATGGTATCAGAGCGCTACAGTATGAAAGAGTGTTATAGAATGGTATCAGAGCCAAGGTTTCGACGCTGAGCCTAGATGGGTCAGTTGAGTGGTCTTTGGATGAGGGTTTAAGGAGAAATTATGTCTGGAGGACCAATTTCGGACCTTTGAATGCTCCTGAGTGTCAAGGAGTTACTTGACCATGTTACCAAGCTCAGGAGGTGTAGCAGTGTTATGAAACCGCAGCCATGGTGGCATATGGCCACAGGGAGAGAGGACTCCACACCGGAAGTGTTGGAGCCATAGGATCTGTTCAAGAAAAAGGAGAACCCTCGTGACCGTCAGATCTAGAAAACATGTGCAGGGTTTAAAAACCCTTTCGAGATGCATAGGAACGTGAAAATCGCGATACGTGAAATCCTGAATTCATCAGGACCATCCATCGGGGGGGACACGTGGCTGCCAGACGACGTTTCAGCACCCGAAAAACCAAAGGGGAAGAACCATGTTTTCACAAGTCGCGAAATAGAAAAACCCGAAATTCTGAAATGATCTACACCGTAGATCATAAGAGAGGAACTTGACTGTTGAATCAAGTGGAAGAGTAGACAGTAATTTCGGGAATTCGGCAAATGGAAGTTCGAGATGTGTGGATGCACGAACTCCCGATGCCCGAAACCCCGGAACAACAAAAGGATATGCGCAGTAGATCCAAGAAAAGTCTAACCATTGGATTTTTTATTGGAATGGATGTGGACACATGGATGTGCACCACGTGCCAGTGAGTCGAGAAGACAGGTGAGAATGGTGGGACCCAATGACATCATCAAAGGTGACGTGGACCCTCCTGAACATGCCACGCGCCACCTTGGTTAAGGGCGACAGTCGTACTATGGGCCCGGAGAGTAAAGTAAACTGAAATTTCAGAATTCGGGAGTTGGAGTGACAAGGGGTTGGGAGTCATTGCATCATGAACTCCCAGGTACCAAAGACCAAAAACCCGAAGTCCTGAAATTTGTAGAGATGTCAGAGCTCAGAAAAATTTGTGAAGTCAAAACGTTTTCTCACTCATGTTGGTTTATGAATATTGTGATTTTGTTAAGGGTTTAAGGCTTGACAAACTTCGGTTGACTGCACGTTGTGTGTGCAGAGTTCAACGAGTGTCAGGACAGTTGAAAACTGATGCCGAGTATGGAATGGGAAGAGGTGCAAATTGCCTCTGAAACAGAGGATGAAAGGGTAGGAAGGAATGTCAACCTGGGAGTCGAAGGATCGAACTCCAATGGGAACAGAAGAGAATTGGATAAGGAAGGGCATATAATGAAAATCATTGAAGGATTGTAGAAGGATGCCCAAGCTTGCTGAGACAATAGCAGAAAGCTCATGAGGGTCAAGGATTAGCAAGGTTAATTCAACTTAAACATGTTGAAGAGCCTGGAAATAATAGAAAGGAAATTGGAGAAGGGGAGTGACTCAAGCAAGATAGAGAGTCGCAAGACCCCTGAGAGGAAAAGAAGATCAAGAAGTGTCAGGAGCCATGAGAGGAAAAGAAGATCAAGAAGTGTCAGGACCCCTGAGAGAAAAAGAAGATCAAGGAGTGGTAGCAGACATCATCATCGCTCCCCAAATCATTCTGGTAAGGAAGCACACAGTAGTTCAATCCCATGTCCTACCAGAAATCACAGGAGATCAGGGATGGATGAATTGAAAGGGGAGATGAATAAGATTAAGCCTCCTGCATTTGATGGAGAACATAAGAAGGAGGAAGATGCCGAAACATGGTTGCTTGGAATGAGGAAATATTTCCAACTGTATAATTATTCCTCTCATGCAGAAGGAAGAATTGCGATGTATCAATTGAAAGGAAAAGCATCCATGTGGTGGGATCGGTTTGTGCAGGTGCATCACATTAGTGAGAAAGATATCACTTGTGTAGTGTCCCCAAGGCTGAGCCCCGTTACAGATCATGATATATGCAATGAATTGTAAATGTGTTCTATAAGCTGGTGAGCCAAGTTTTTTATAAGCTGGAATGCTTATGTGGTTGTTAGGCCAGGAAGCCTAAGTGTTGGAAGGCCAGGAGCCTGTTGTTGTACTTGTATGTATGCAGAATTTTTAATAAAATATAAACACCGCCAGGTGCAGACCGACCACGATGAATGAGTGAAGGGGGACTGAGCGTCCACAGAGTGGGAAAGGGACTAGGGGCTGGAAGGTGGGAAAGGGGCTGAGTGTTGAGCCTAGGAGGCTTAGGCCTGGAATAATATTTTAATATTATTTCCAAAAAGAGCCATGTGCATATTATTTTATCCTAAGTCCTTTGGAAGGACACGTGATTTCCCAAGAGGTGGGAGGAAGGTGTACGGATGGAACGCATGCAGTTTCCAGGGTGACAAGTGTCAACCCTGGTGCATGCAAATAAAACCAATGCAGTAAGCCGTGAGGGGGTTCTGATCCATTCGATCCGACCGTCCCAGGGAGAGCCGTGGAAGCCATCTGCAGATACCCTGGTTTATCTCTGAAAGCCGAAAAAGCATGGGTTCATCCTAAGGGAAAATGTGTACACCCTTTCCAGAGCTGTGAGTCCGTGTTTGTTCTAGGAAAACCCAGGAGCGCATTCCTGAACTAGAATCCCTGTGTTGAACTCAAGTGGAAGAATCCTTTGGTTGTTTGGGAAATGTTGAGCTAGCCTGTGTGTGGAGCCTGTTCCGAAATCAACACCGAGAGATCATCTTGTGACTGTTGAACCGATTTGGGGAAACCTGTGTCTGTGTTTCCCGTGGATTGTTGTGACCACACAGTACTGGACTGTGTGAGGCTTGTTGGCCTGTGAGCAACTCCTCCAGGTGAGAGAGTGCGCAGAGGGAGAAGAGAACTCTTGGAAGGAACCCTGTAGCTGCCATAGAGCTCGGAGAATTCCGGTCCGGTCTGTTCCTATAACCCAAGGTAAGGGAGACTGGCGGCCGAAGGACTGTCTAGGTGACAGAGAAGGTGCACTCTCCTGGGGTGGAACAGGCATGTGGGGAATGAGGGTCTGTGGGCAGTGAGCGTGGGAGATTCCTGGGAGAGCTTTCTTCCTAGTGATGTGTATGTGCTATCTTCCCTGTAACCTCATCCTAGCCTAGGATTCCTTGCCTTGGGGTGGAGCTCAGTCCCAGCTCGGGGGTGATCCACTGTTGAGCTAATGAAAAGTGTGGTCTAAGGTTGGGAGGTTCGTGGAAGGCCTGCACTTGGTTGCTGATTTCTACAGCTGTTAAAAGATAAGTATTCTGAGTTATGCTTGATCATGTTTTGCATCACTGAGATGTTTATGTATCATGTTTCTGCTGTGTAAATGAATTACTGTTGAATGTTATGGCTTGTTTAATTGTAGCAGCAACTTATATATTCTACTCTGAGATTTAAGTGTGTTTAATTGTTTAAATGCATTTGCTTATAAATTCTGTATGAATTATGTAAAAGCCGTGTACAAAATGGTAATTGAGAGGTTTGAAAAACTTGGGTAGTGTAAAAAGGTACACTACAAATTGGTATCAGAGCTAAGCTTTTGACACTGAGCCTAAATGGGCCAGTGGGGTGGTCTTTGGACTGAAAATGCGAGGGGAAATTGAGTCGGGAGGACCAATTTCGGACCCTGGTTTGCTCCGAATTAGCGAGAGAGAATCTGAGCCATCAGATCTCGGTCAGAAAACCCGACAGTCGTAGGATCATTCGGGAGATGTCCAAGGGTTAAACCTTCAAGACTAGGGGTGAAAGTTCCGAAATAGATCTAGACCGTCCGAAAAAATAGAGGACATGTGTCGTGAGATGTTCCATTCCATAAAATCAAAAATTGCAGAATCGGAGTCACGAAGGAGGTCAGGAATTTTCATGGAAAAAGTCCCTAAGTCCCAAGATTGAATTGAGATCGTTCATTCGTTGTGGGCGCATGGCAGTAATTCAGGTAATCGGGGAAAGTCCCGATAGACGAGTCATCCATCGAAAATCGGGATTCGGGAAATCGGGAATCGCGGGGACAAGGAGTCCATGCGTTGTGAAACTCCGAACCCCGAAAACCCGATGAGTGGATGGATTACGGTCACAAGGTAGAGGTCACATGGACCTCGGCATAACCGAGGGGACTAAGGCAAAGGCGCATCGGGAATCCCGTGGTCGAGTGTTTTTCAAACAATTGAAACCTCAAAACCCTGACATAATCAGAGCCGTCCATCTGAGGGACAGGTGTCAGTAGATCTCGAGGAGCCGGAGATCTGCGCCATCGGTGGAAATCCCAACAGAAGAGTCGTGTGGACCACAGGTGGAACTAGTGGAGGACAGGTGCCAGCAGTCGGGGTAGAGTCGGGAATTGGTATATCGGAGTTCCTAAGGACAAGGAACTTGAGACCTTTCAGTCCCGAACCCCGGAGGAAATCGGGACCGTTCATTTAGTGGACACGGGGCAGAGATTTGCACCATCAGGGAAAGTCCCGACAAGGACTAAATTCATCGGCGTTAGGAGTTCATCGGGATATCGGGGATCCCGGTGACAAGTGATTCATACACTTTGAAAGCGCGATCCGCAAAACCTCGATCAGTGGGGGACAACTGTCAGCTTGACGGAGAATCGCCGCATCGGGAAATCAGGGATTCCGTTGACAAGAGGTTCGGTGCGTTTCAACTCGCAAACCTCTGCACCCCGATAAGAGATAAGGTCGTGGTCACAAACCAACAGCCATATGGTGCGAAGCCTATAGCCGGGGGCTATCGTGAAAATAGGTGCATCGCGAGTTGGGGAATCATGAGGCTTGGAAAAACGGGTATTTCGGCATCGTAAACCCCGATATCCCGATGGGGGTTTATTGTTGTGGTCATATAGGAGTCGGTTACATGGATTAAAAGTTTATCCAAGTGGGTTGAGGCCACTAAAAGGGGGCGCATCGGAGATCGGGGATCGACGTTTCAAGTTGCTAGAACATCGTGGGTGTCAAAACCCCGATAGCGGAAACCCCAATAGAGCAAAGGGAGAATTTCAAAAAAGAGTTTCCTGTGGGAGGAAAATTCCCCGATAGGGAATATAAGAACGTCAAGTTCTTCGAGACGATAGAAGGAGAAAGATCCTGTGAGTGGACGTACTTGGTAGGAATGCCTGCGTCAAGGCCATGTATAGAATGGCAATTGAAATGAAAATAATTGGGGAGTCACTGCATAATGAACTCCCGAAAGTTCTGAAAATTGAAGTGTCGGACATCCAAAAAACACAGAGTCAGACAGAGCTCAGAAAACCTTGTGAAGTCGAAATGTCTTTCGTTCTTGTTCGCATTAGTCATAAATATTGTGGATTGTTTGTGAAGGTTTAAATGGCCTGACAAATTTAAAATTTGATTGCACAGTGTGTGTGCAGAGTTAACGGAGGGCAGTACTCCAGTTAATCAACGCCAAGCATGGAGTGGGGAAGAGTGCAAATTACCCCTGAAATAGAAGATGAACAGGAAGGAAAGAATGTTAACCAGGGAGTCGAAGGATCGAACTCTAATGGGCATGGAAAGGATATGGATAAGGAAGGACATATAATGAAAACCCTTGGAGGATTGCAAAGAGAAGCCAAGGAGCATCGAGCTGATAGCCGAAAGCTCATGAAAGTCAAGGATCGGCAAGGGAAATTAAACTTAAGATTCTTGCAGAGTCTGTAAAGAATAGAGAAGAAACTTGAGAAAGGAAGAGACTCAGGTACGACCGAGAGTCGCCAAGGACATGGGAGAAGAAGCAGATCGGGGAGTAGTAGCCGACATCACAGCCGCTCCCAAAAACATTCGGAAAGGGAGACACACAGTAATTCAAGCCTGTCCCCTACCAGAAAACATCAAAAATCTGGAAGGGAGGAATTGAAAGGAGAGATGAATAAAATTAAACCTCCAACATTTGATGGAGAGCATAAGAAGGAGGAAGATGTTGAAACTTGGTTGTTGGGCATGAAGAAATACTTCCAGCTGCAGAATTATTCTGCCCATGCAGAGGGAAGAATTGCAATGTACCAGTTGAAAGGAAAAGTGTCCATGTGGTGGGATCAGTTTGTGCAGGTGCAGCACATCAGAGAGAAAGAGGTCGTGTGGAAGGAGTTTAAAAGGTATTTCGAGAAGAAATACCTGACTAAAAGATACTATGACAGGAAGATGAAGGAGTTCTTTGAACTCAAGTTGGGCAGTATGACCATTGATGAGTATGAACGAAGTTTTCTGGAACTACTGAAGTATGTTCCATTCATCAAAGATGAGGCTGTGAAGATTCAGAGGTATCTGAGTGGATTTCCATCTTCCATTGGTGACAAGATTCAATACGATGATCCTAAGACCATGGAAGAAACCATAAGAAGGGCGAAATGCCTATATGAACAGCAGAGAGAAAATCCTACCTTTCGGAAGGCTTGGGATAACCAGAAGAGGTTTAAGAAAGAACAGAGGCAGAAGGGAAGCAAGCCTTCCTTTTTCAGAAACAGTCCTCAGGGACAGTCATCTTTTAAAGAGCCCAGGAAAGTTGAAGGGAGTGAGCAGATGCCAAGACCTCCACCCATGGAGTGTTGGGGCTGTAAAGGGAATCATAGGTACAGAGACTGCCTCCACAGAAAAGACAAAGCAAGAACTGTCCATACTGTTCAGCAAGCTAAAACAGTGGAGGATATGGGCAGCAGAATGCCGAGGATCTACGCAGCCCTGGACAATAAGCAAGCAGAATTTCAATCACACATGATTGAAGTGGAAGGTATGATCAACAACCGACCACTTGTTATTTTAATTGATTCAGGGGCTAGCCATAGTTATGTAGATCC
>ML810463.1:153655-165677 GCA_009831015.1 Picea engelmannii
GAAAAGAATTATGCCACTCATGATTTAGAGCTGGCAGCAGTTGTCCATGCATTGAGGAAATGGAGACATTACCTCATGGGCAAGAAATTCGAATTAAGAACAGACCATAATGGTCTGAAGTATTTATTTGATCAGCCAACCCTAAATGCCAGGCAAATTAGATGGCTGGAATTTCTGTGTGAGTATGACTTTGAAATCGGGCATATCAAAGGGAAAGACAATAAAGTGGCTAATGCCCTCAGCAGAAAAGTGCACGAATTACATGCTACATCCATTAGCATGTACAAAATCGAGTTGAAAGACAGAATTATGGAGGCTGCTAGTGCTGATTTGCAGTACGGAAATCTTGTAGCAAAGCTACAACAACATGAAAGACCACAGATCGAGAAAGGTTATGCCTTGGGAACTGATGGCCTACTTTTGTATAAGAATAGAGTATATGTACCCAATGACCGAGAGCTGAAGCTGGCAATTTTAAAGGAGATACATAACGTGGCTTATGCTGGACATCCGGGATATCAGAAGACTGTGGCAGCAGTCAAAAGCCATTATTTTTGGCCAGGTATGAAGAAGGAAATTGCAAAATACATCGCCAGATGTATGGAATGCCAGAAGGTCAAGGCTGAGCACAGACACCCAGGAGGGTTGTTGCAGCCTTTACCTATTCCTGAGTGGAAATGGGATGTGGTAACAATGGATTTTATCACAGGATTGCCCAGAACAAGAAAGCAGCATGATTCAATCATGGTGGTGGTGGACAAGCTTACTAAAGCTGCCCATTTTATTCCGTTGAAAACCACCCACAGAGCAGCAGATGTTGCTGATATTTTCCTAAAAGAAGTTGCACGCTTGCATGGAATTCCTAAGACAATTGTGTCTGATAGGGACCCGAAATTCACTTCGAATTTCTGGAGAGGACTGTTCAAGGGATTCGGAACGAATCTTAACTTCAGTAAAACATATCATCCCGAGTCTGATGGATAGACAGAGAGAGTAAACAGAGTAATAGAAGACATGCTGAGAATGTATGTGATGGATAAACCATCAAGGTGGGAAGACTACCTTCATTTGGTAGAATTCGCCTACAACAATGGGTATCATGCATCACTGAAGATGAGCCCATTCGAAGCACTTTATGGAAGAAAGTGCAACACTCCAGTGAGCTAGGATAATCCAGCTGACAGAACAGTAGTTGGACCTGAACTACTCAAAGAGATGGAAGATCAAATGATGAAAATCAAACAAAATTTGAAAGCTGCCCAGAACAGGCAGAAAAGTTACGCTGATAGTAACAGAACCCATAGAGAATTCAAAGTGGGTGACCATGTTTTCCTAAAAGTGAAAACTAACAGGAGTTCCCTGAAATTGGGAAGTTGCACCAAGTTGGCAGCAAGATTTTGTGGGCCATTCGAGATCCTAGAAAGGATTGGGCCAGTTGCATACATACTTGCATTACCTGCATCTATGACTGTACATAATGTGTTTCATGTTTCACTACTTAAGAAATATGTACCTGATGTTAATCATGTTATCGATTGGACTATGACTCAGGTGGAACCAGAAGGTGTCCTGCAAGTGCGTCCTGTGCGCATATTGGACAGGAAAAGCAAACAGCTCCGGAGTCGAGCTATAGAACTTGTAAAGGTCCAGTGGACCTGGTACGGTCCTGAGGATGCGACATGGGAGCATGCAGATGTTATGCGGGCAGAGTACCCGCATCTTTTTGAAAATTTTGAAAATCTTGCAGATGCTATGTAAGTTGCACTGAGGACAGTGCAAAAATAAGGGGAGGGGGATTGTAGTGTCCCCAAGGCTGAGCCCCATTACAGATCATGATATATGCAATGAATTGTAAATGTGTTCTATAGGCTGGTGAGCCAAGTTTTGTATAAGCTGGAAGGCTTATGTGGTTGTTAGGCTAGGAAGCCTAAGTGTTGGAAGGCCAGGAGCCTGTTGTTGTACTTGTATGTATGAAGAATATTTAATAAAATATAAACACCGCCAGGTGCAGACCAACCACGATGAATGAGTGAAGGGGGACTGAGCGTCCACAGAGTGGGAAAGGGACTAGGGGCTGGAAGGTGGGAAAGGGGCTGAGTGTTGAGCCTAGGAGGCTTAGGCCTGGAATAATATTTTAATATTATTTCCAAAAAGAGCCATGTGCATATTATTTTATCCTAAGTCCTTTGGAAGGACACGTGATTTCCCAAGAGGTGGGAGGAAGGCGTACGGATGGAACGCATGCAGTTTCCAGGGTGACAAGTGTCAACCCTAGTGCATGCAAATAAAACCAATGCAGTAAGTCGTGAGGGGGTTCTGATCCATTCGATCCGACCGTCCTGGGGAGAGCCGTGGAAGCCATGTGCAGATACCCTGGTTTATCTCTGAAAGCCGAAAAAGCCTGGGTTCATCCTGAGGGAAAACGTGTACACCCTGTCCAGAGCTGTGAGTCTATGTCTGTTCTAGGAAAACCCGGGAGCGCATTCCTGAACCGGAATCCCTGTGTTGAACTCAAGTGGAAGAATCCTTTGGTTGTTTGGGAAATGCTGAGCTAGCCTGTGTGTGGATCCTGTTCTGAAATCAACACCGAGAGATCATCCTGTGACTGCTGAACGGATTTGGGGAAACCTGTGTCTGTGTTTCCCGTGGATTGTTGTGACCAAATAGTACTGGACTGTGTGAGGCTTGTTGGCCTGTGAGCGACTCCTCCAGGTGAGAGAGTGCGCAGAGGGAGAAGAGAACTCCTGGAAGGAACCCTGTAGCTGCCATAGAGCCCGGAGAATTCCGGTCCGGTTTGTTCCTGTAACCCAAGGTAAGGGAGACTGGCAGCTGAAGGACTGTCTAGGTGATAGAGAAGGTGCACTCTCCTGGGGTGGAACAGGCATGTGGGGAATGAGGGTCTGTGGGCAGTGAGCGTGGGAGATTCCTGGGAGAGCTTTCTTCCTGGTGATGTGTATGTGTTATCTTCCCTGTAACCTCAGCCTAGCGTAGGATTCCTTGCCTTGGGGTGGAGCTCGGTCCTAGCTTGGGGGTGACCCACTGTTGAGCTGATGAACAGTGTGGTCTAAGGCTGGGAGGTTTGTGGAAGGCTTGCACTTGGTTGGTGATTTCTACAGCTGTTAAAAGATAAGTATTCTGAGTTATGCTTGATCATGTTTTGCATGACTGAGTTGTTTATGTATCATGTTTCTGCTGTGTAAATGAATTACTGTTGAATGCTATGGCTTGTTTAATTGTAGCAACAACTTATATATTCTACTCTGAGATTTAAGTGTGTTTAATTGTTTAAATGCATTTTCTTATAAAGTATGTACGAATTATGTAAAATCCGTGTACAGAATGGTAACTGAGAGGTTTGAAAAACCTGGGTAGTGTAAAAAGGTACACTACAACTTGGAAGGAGTTCAAGAGGTATTTATAGAAGAAATACCTAACTAAAAGATACTATGACATAAAGATGAAGGAGTTCTTCGAACTCAAGCTAGGCAGCATGACCATTGATGAATACAAACGAAGTTTCTTGGAACTACTGAAGTATGTTCCATTCATCAAAGATGAGGCTGTCAATATTCAGAGGTATCTGAGTGGACTGCCACCTGCCATTGGTGACAAGATTCAGTATGATGATCCTAAGACTATGGAAGAAACAATAAGAAGGGCTAAATGCTTATATGAACAACAAAGAGAAAAGCCTACCTTTCGGAAGGCTTGGGATGACCAGAGGAAGTTTAAGAGGGAACATAGGCAGAAGGAAAACAAACCTCCTTTTTTCAGAAATAATCCTCAAGGACATCCATTGTTTAGAGAGTCGAGAATGGATGAAGTGGGGGAACAAAGGCAGAGACAGATGCCCATTCAGTGTTGGGGCTATAAAGGGAACCACAAGTACAGGGACTGTCCCCATAAAAATGGCAAAGCAAGAGCTATCCATACTGTTCAACAAGATGAAATAGTGGAGGACATGGGCAGTAGAATTCCAAGGATCTACGCAGTCCTAGACAACAAACAAGATGAATTTCAATCGCACATGATTGAAGTGGAAGGTATGATTGACAACCAACCATTTATTATTTTAATTGATTCAGGGGCTATCCATAGTTATGTAGATCCTAGGGTGGTGGAAAGTTTGCATTTATCAAGAAGAAAACATGAAAAGTCTTGGTTAGTGCAGTTGGCAACAGGAACCAAGAGGAAGGTCACTGAGTTGATTAAGTCCTGTTCTGTAGACATGAATGGATTGAGCACGAAGGCTGAATTGAATATTCTGCCTTTAGGTTCTTACGACTTCTTAATTGGGATGGACTGGTTGGACCAACACCATGCCCTTATGGACTATCGTAACAAGAGGTTTACATGCCTAGATGAGGAGGGAAATCAAAAAATAGTCCAAGGAATTCTCAAGGCTCTAGTTATTAGATAAATCTCATCCATGCAGCTGAAGAAGTGTTACAGGAAAGGTTGTCAATTATTTGCAGCCCGTGTGGAGGAAGCATCCAGAGATGAATTCTCAAAGATTGGAGACCATGAGGTACTCACAGAGTTCAAGGACGTGTTTCAGGAGGTACCTGGACTACCTCCGAAGAGAGACATCGATTTTTCTATAAATTTGATGCCTGGAGCAGCTCCAGTGTCGAAAGCTCCTTATAGAATGAGTATGCCAGAGATGAAAGAGTTGCAATTGCAGCTTGAAGAGATTCTAAAGAAGGGGTACATTCACCCCAACATGTCACCTTGGGGTGCCCTAGTCCTGTTTGTGAAGAAGAAGCATGGGACGTGGAGGTTGTGCATTGATTTCCGGCAATTGAACAAGGTAACTGTCAAGAACAAGTATCCTCTGCCGAGGATCGATGATCTTTTCGATCAGTTGAAGGGTGCGAAAATATTTTCGAAGATAGATCTCAGATCACGATATCACCAGGTAAGAATAAAGGATGAGGACATCAACAAGACCGCCTTTAGAACAAGGTACGGTCATTACGAGTTCACAATGGTGCCGTTTGGACTGTCAAATGCACATGTTGTTTTTATGTGCTTGATGAATGGTATATTGAGGGACTATTTAGACAAGTTTGGCATAGTCTTCCTGGATGACATTTTGGTGTATTCCAAGTCAGAGGAAGAGCATGAACAACACCTGAGGATGGTGTTGCAAGTGTTGAGAGGACACCAACTGTATGCCAAATTGAGAAAATGTGCATTTTATCAAAGGCAGATCCATTACTTGGGGCACATTATTTCAGAGGAAGGGATCACCGTGGATCCTGAGAAGGCTGAGGCCATTCGAGAATGGTCAGCGCCAAGGAATGTGGAGGAAGTTATATCCTTTATGGGTCTGGTGGGCTATTACAAAAGGTTTATCGTAGGGTTCTCAAGGATAGCTCACCCTATCACTTCCTTGCAAAGGAAGGAGAAAACGTTTGAGTGGACTGAAGAGTGTGAGAAGAGTTTCTAGCGATTGAAGCAGCTATTAACCAACGCTCCAATCTTAAGGATTGCAGATCCAAATATGGATTTCGTGTGCACATATGCGTGTAAGGAAGGGTTGGGAGGAGTTCTCAGCCAGAATGGATTTGTAATCTGTTATGAATCCAAGAAGTTGAAAGAGCATGAAAAGAATTATTCCACTCACGATTTGGCGTTGCCAGCAATCATTCACGCTCTGAGGAAATGGAGACGTTACCTCATGGGAAGGAGGTTTGAACTCAGAACAGACCATAACGGTCTGAAATACTTGTTTGATCAACCAATCTTAAATGCTAGGCAAAGTAGGTGGCTGGAATTTCTGTGTGAATACGAATTTGATATCAAGCATATCAAAGGGAAGGAAAACAAGGTGGTTGATGCACTCAGCAGAAAGCTGCATGAATTACATGCTACAACCATTAGCATGTACATGACTGATATTAAAGATAGAATTTTGGAAGCTGCAAATGCAGATTTGCAGTACAAAGACTTGGTAGCAAAGCTACAACAGCGTGAGAGACCATAGAAAGAGGGAAATTACATCTTGGGAGATGATGCAATACTTTTGTATAAAAATAGAGTGTATATACCCAATGTCTAGAAATTGAAACTTACGATTCTAAAAGAAATACATAACGTGACTTATGCTGGACACCCTGGATATCAGAAGACTGTGGCAGCAGTCAAAAGCCGTTACTTTTGGCCGGGTATGAAGAGAGAGATCACTTAATACATCACCATATGTATGGAATGCCAGAAATTTAAGGCTGAGCATAGGTACCCAGCAGGGTTGCTGCAGTCTTTACCCATTTCTGAATGGAAGTGGGAAGTGGTGACCATGGATTTTATTATAGGATTGCCCAGAACAAGAAAGCAGCATGATTCGATCATGGATGTGGTGGAAAAGATTACAAAAGCTGCCCATTTTATTCCACTGAAAACCACTCACAAGGCAGCAGATGTTGATGATATATTCTTAAAAGAAGTGGCACACTTGCACGGAATTCCTAAAACGATTGTGTCTGATAGGGACTCGAAATTCACCTCGAATTTATGGAAAGGATTGTTCAAAGGATTCAGAACGAATCTGAATTTCAGTACAGCGTATTATCCCAAGTCTGATGGAAAGACATAGAGGGTGAACAGAGTAATAGAGGACATGCTGAGATTGTACGTGATGGAAAAACCATCAAGATGGGAAGACTACCTGCATTTGGTAGAATTTGCCTACAATAATGGGTATCATGCATCGTTGAAGATGAGCCCATTTGAAGCACTTTATGGAAGAAAGTGCAACACTCCAGTGAGTTGGGATAATCCCGCTGATAGAGCAGTAGTTGGGCCAGAGTTTATTAAGGAGATGGAGGACCAAATGATAAAAATTAAACAGAATTTGAAAGTTTCCCAAGACAGGCAGAAAAGTTATGTTGATAAGAACAGAACCCACCGAGAATTCAAAGTGGGTGATCATGTTTTCCTGAAAGTAAAAACTAACAGGAGCTCCCTGAAGCTGGGAAGTTGCGCCAAGTTGGCAGCAAGATTTTGTGGGCCATTTGAAATCCTAGAAAGGATTGGGCTAGTTGCATACATGCTTGTGTTACTTGCATCTATGACTGTACATAATGTGTTTCATGTTTCATTGCTTAAGAAATATATACCTGATGCTAATCATGTTATCGACTAGAATGTGATTCAGGTGGAACTAGAAGGTGTCCTACAAGTGCATCCTGTGCACATATTGGACAGGAAAATAAAATAGCTCCAGAATTGAGCTATAAAGCTTGTAAAGGTCCAGTGGACCTGGTACGGTCCTGCGGACGTGACATGGGAGCATGAAGATGTTATGCGGGCGGAGTACCCACATCTTTTTGAAGATTTTGGAAATCTTGTTGATGTTGTGTGAAAGTTGCACTGAGGACAGTGCAAAAATAAGGGAGGGGGATTGTAATGTCCCCAAGGCCGAGCCCTGTTGTAAATCATATTTGTGAAATTAATTGTAATTATGTTTTTATAGGCTGGTGATCCAAGTTAATATAAGTTGGTGGGCTTATGTGATTATTACGCCAGAGAGCCTAAGTGTTGAAGGCCAAGAGCCTGATTTTGTACATGTATCTATGCACATTATTAATAAAAATATAAACACCGTTGTGTGCAGACCGACCACGATTAATGAGTGATAGGGGACTAAGCTTCCACAGAGTGGGCAAGGGATTAGGGGCTGGAAGGTGGGAAGAGGGGCTAAGTGTTGAGCCTAGGGGGCTGAGCCTAGGGGCTTAAGTCCTTGGGGAATAATATTTTAATATTATTCCAAAAGACATGTGAATATTCTGTTTTATCCTAAATTCTTTTTGGAAAGATAAGCAACTTCCAAATGGAAGGAACGCATGCTAAAGGAATGCATGCAGTTGCATGGGTGACAAGTGTCAACCCAGGCGCATGCAAATAAAATGGCTGAGATGAGCCGTGTTGGGGGTTCCGCCTCCATTCTACCCGACTGTTTGAATGTGAATGATCTGACCTCTGCAAGAATACCCTGGTGCATCCCTGAAATTTGAAAAGCCTGTATTGATTTCTGAGATAGCTAATACAACCTCTATCTAAATAGTTTTGAGCCTGTGCATGGGATCTCTATACACTTGGTGCAATCCCGAAACCAAAACCGTGAGTCTATCCCGTGATTACAGAGCCTGTTTGGGAAGCCCGTGTCTGTTTTCCTAGTTGGTTGTTGTGGCCACGCAGTGCTGGACTGTGCATGGATTACTGGTCAGTGTAAGTCCGTGTTGAGCCTGTGTGTAACCTATCTCCAGGTGAGGGAGGTGATTGTTGTTGGAAGAGGTAGGTTGTCAGGCCTGTGAGCAACTCTCTCTAGGTGAGAGAGTTTGCTGGGAAGTGGTTTCTTCCAGAGAGTGTCCAACACCAGGTTTGGGGTCTGAGACTTCCTGATTTGGCCTGTTGTCAAGGCCCAGAGAGGGAGGTGTAGCACCGATAGACTATGCTTGTGAAGGTGTATACTCCCGAGTGGAAAAGGCATGTGGGGAATGAGAGTCCGGGAGTAGTGGGCGTAAGATGACATCCTGGGAAGAATCCTTCCAGTCATTTTGTGTTGTTTTCCCTGTAACCTCAGCCTAGCCTAGGATTCCTTTCCTTGGGGTGGAGCTTAGTCCCAGCTTGGGGGTGACCCACTGTTGAGATTTATGAGTAGTGTGGTCTAAGGCTGGGAGGTTCGTGGAAGGCCTGCACCTGGTTGGTGGAATTACCACCGTTTCAAAGATAAGTACTAGATGATGTTTTAATTACGTTTCTGCATGTCTGTGTATTTATATTTATCATGTATTCTGTTGTGCATACGAGGTAAGGTTAAATCCATTGATTATTTATAATAGTAGTAATTCTTATGGTTACTTTGAGTTTAAATGTGTTTCATTTGCTTAAATGCATGTCTTATATATATAATTAAGTATGAGGTTGTTATTCTATGAAGTAGCGCCTACCCGACCCGGAATGGGGGTGTTACAGAATGGTATCAGAGCGCTACAGTATGAAATAGTGTTACACCACGGATTCTGAGATCAACAATCTATCTTGACAAAGCAAAGCTCAAATCCAACATACAAGCTCCAAAAACTCCAAGATACAAAACTCAATAACTCAATCAAGCTCTAGCCAACTCCAAAGGCTAATTTTCCCCATGCGAACTCCCCTCCTTTTATAAGCTCAAAAGGATAGGGTGAGGAGGTTAGGATGATCCCATGAGATGAGGGATGCGATTCGGATCCAAACCGATCGGAGGCCACCTCACCTCAGAAGCTTCTCTTCTAGAAACGTCGAGAAGATGTTATTTTTCCTTCATACGGAAATCGCCGCACCCTTAGAACTGAGCAAACTGCGACGACGTCACAGACTACTGTGGTGCAACCTGCGATGATCCTAGATCGTCACACCCTTAACACTAAGAAAGGTGTGACGATCCCTTTTTATAAGGTTTTTGACAAAGGAAAAGATAACTTTCATCTCTCTGGGAAAATGTTTCTTCATTCTTCTTCAAGGATTAGGGAGATTGATCCTTCTAAAGACAAATGATAGGTTTACATCATTAATGGTCATAGGGGTGACGAAAATAATGTGTAACACTAACATACATGTATGCTGAGTTAGTTGCCTTAGATTTAGGTTCGAGGTGACAAACCTAGTGGTTTGGTACCCAAATACATAAAAACCTCCATTTTTATGAATACCTCTCTATATCTCTATTTTTGACATTATTTTTCTATAGGCTACACAAATTCCAAATATATAATTTTTTTTAAATATTAATATTGTTTAATATTTTTAATGTATTTTTTTTACATATATCAAAATCCAAAAATACATACCTCTTTTATTTCTACTATAATTTTTTTATGAGCTTAACCATTTTTACAATAAGTTATTTGGAAATCTAATTCAATTTCCTACATTTCATCTTTTTACACCATATTCAAATTCATTGTAAATTACCTTGAATAATTGCAACATCCTTGTATGAAGAAGTTGCATAATTCCTTTTATGCTCAACATGGAGTTGACATGTAACATTTAAAAATAATATTAAAATGTCACTTAAGTAAAATTATATATATATATATATATATATATATATATATATATATATATATATATATATATATATGATGATGATGATGATGATGAGAAAGTAAAAAAAAAATCTTATTCTATGGATACGTGATGTTTACAATGGAGATGTGTAATTCATTCAATGTTTAATATGGACTTGACAGGTGGCATTTTAAAAAATATTAATTTGACAAACAAAAAAAATCAACCCTAAGAAAAGTAAGAGTTTAGTTGCATTTCTTTAAAATGTTATTTCATGCTGGAAAAACATTAAGAGAAGAGTTCCAACATCATTATAGTTTTGATGACTATATATATATACTAATTGAAAGTAAAAAAATTATCATGGTTAAAACATTTCATATATATATAGTAATTGAAAGTAAAAAAATTCTCATGGTTAAAACATTTCATTAGTGTGATGCTCACAATGAAGGAGTTGAGACATGGCATCTTCCTCTCTATATAAAGAATCAACATAGATTCATGTTAACTCTATACATACATCTTAACTCTACATGTGTCTATAGGGATAAGTCGCTTGAGGTAAAATCTTCTTTTAAATTGAAAAAAAAATTGAGGAAAGGATCTCGAGTAATGGATTTATTCAAATTAATTTAAACAAAATGTTTTGACCTTAGAAGTTTATCTATTTAAAAAATTAAAACTACTTAAGATTTATTTAATTATTTATGTTTATAAATTTTTTTTAACCATGGGAATCCATAACTAGTAGGTTTGATATACCAATAATTTGTGACTTAGGTTTGATATACCAATAACTTGTGACTTAACAAGAGAGGATGGGTCATCTACTCTTGCTCAACATGAATTTCACATGTGACATCCAAAAAATTATTAATAACAAAAATAATATTTCATTTCCCTTAAAGGTGCTACAACAAAGTATGAGAGAGATGCATCTAAAATATGTTAATAACAAAAAAAAATGTTTCAATGTAAGCCATAAATAAAATATTTCAATGTCCATATTAATTTAAATTTCTCAAGTATCATCTCTCTCTATATATAACATATAACAATTGAAAGTAAAAAAATTATTATGGTTAAGACACTTGGTGTGTTGGTGTGTTGCTCAATATGAAGGAGATGTGCAAATCCTTCCATAGTCAACAAAGAATTGGCATTGTAACTTTGTTGACCCACATTTACAATCAAGTTAAATTCAAAAAATTAAAAAGCATCATTAGTTCTCGATGGAACATCTTGATAAGATTGTCATCAACCAAAGAATAGCTCATCGGTGAGATTATATCAACTTTGCTTTTACCAGTGAATACTTCCTCAATGTGTTGTTGCACTTGCTCAATAACTTCTGCAACCCACTTTAGTTTGGGACATCCATTAACATAAAGCCTTTTCAACGGCATCATATATTCCATACTACTAGGACGTTTCGGTGTCATCACATGTTCCAAACCAATAAGTTCTTGTATCTTAGGGCATTGACTAACACATAATAGTCGAAGCTTTGTGAGCTGCCTCAACCCTTCTATGCTCTTCATCTCGTCGCACTTTAGAACCAACAACTCCTCCAACGATATCAAGTGTTCAAAACTGGACAATTCTTTTACTTTGTTACATCGGACGATGCGGAGATATTGGAGTTTTGCCAAACCACAAACCCCACTTATTTGTCTCAATTCCGAACAAAAATTCAAGATCAGAGTTTGAAGATTCGAGCAAACACCCATAGGAAAGCCTACCTCGGATATTTTTGTCTCTACCATCCATAACTCCCTAAGACCAAACATGCATTTGTCATCGGCTGACAACAATTTGTCTCTTTCCCCTGTTTCTCCTTCAACCCTTTTCCATGGAAGTTCCCGCAACGGACAATCAAATACAACTAAAATCTCAAGAGACTTCATCATAGCAAAATCTTGTGGTAAGTATTCTATCCCACATTTCCATAATTTCAACT
>ML810464.1:1444-39866 GCA_009831015.1 Picea engelmannii
GGTGAGTTCCAGGATGTTTCAAATTGGTGCTACTTAAACTTAGAAACAGGGTTAGGCGTAAGTTTTCTTTACTTGTCTGTAAACAGACATTACTCCTTTAGGGGGTTGGCTAGGTTTGGGTTAGGATTAAGCATCTAAGCTTGGTTTCTTCGCCCTTACGAAAAGAACTAGTGATTCCCTTGCCCTGTAGCTATGCTAGCCTTGTGCCTTACTCGTCACTTCCTATGCTTACCCTCCTAGTGCATATGCCACCTCCTTCCTGCTTGTCCTAGTCTAAGCCCTAACATCATTAATTACCTTTAAGGTAGATTAACCTTACACTTAAATAAAATAATTAATTTAAAATTATTATTACACTAATTTAACCCAAATTAACTTTACTTTAATTTAAACTAACTTGACCTTTGTATATATATAAATAAATTATTTATCCTAAATTATTCAATTTACTTTAAATTATTTTTACACTTTAAAATATAAAAATAAATAAGAGAACACACATGGATTCGGGCACGCATGGATTCCACATACCCGCTTGGCTTCCTCTAGTTCCCTCGTATCTAACCCCAAAATTCTACACCTGTTAGCTCTTCGAATCCCTATGCGTCCTTCCTCTGCCTCCACTTTCTCATCCACTGGTACTTTCCTCGCATCATTCTTTCTCCACCACAGATCTGCCTTTGCTCTGTTCAAAGGTTTCCAAAATCTCCCCTGCCATGGCTCACATCCTCGCCATTGTTCTGAGCACCTTGCTAGCGTTGGCCATTGTTGTATCTGCTGCCAGTTCATTTTGTAGAAACAAAGTATATTGATATGGTCACTGACAAGATCCAGGACCTGGAGTCCAGTCTCTTTAAAATATTGGTAACCAATCCCAAGTCTGTACAATTTGCGGAGTTCGCTCTCAGGTATGGTAAGAGGTACGATTCAGTCTGCCAGCTTGTGCACAGTTTCAGTACCTTCGTGAAGAACGTGGAGTTGATCGAGTCAAGAAATTGCATGAACCTTCCTTATACTTTGGTAATAAATGGTAATTTCCTATTTTGCAGTGCGAAATAAAAATGATTTGCTTGTAATTCCAGTTCTGTACGGATTTTGGTGTTTTGCTTTCGGTTTATTTCCTTTGTATTTATAAATTTATTCGTCTGTGCATATGCATGTAGTTAGATGCATATACATTGTCTTCACATATTGCTCATGGCCTTTTGCACCTAACTGTTAAATTCCCCGACTCAGTTTTGGGTTTCGAGGTTTCCTTATGCCTGATGCCGAGAGTTCCTTGTCCTCACAGACTCCTGATCTCCGATATGCTGATGCGCTACCCTCTGGCTTTAGCCCCTCCCCTGTCTATGCTTTGGTCCATGCGACCCTCTCCTATGTGATCGCAGTCATACTTCCTGTCGGGATTCGGGGTTTCGCGACCCATGATGTCACGAACCTCAGTCCTCACAATCTCCCGATCACCGATCTACCGATACGGTACTTTGTGCATTATCCCTCCTTGCTAAGCTCTTGGCCCATATGACCATTATCCCACAAGGTCATTGCCTTGTCCCCTGTCGGGGTTTCAGACATCGCAATGCCGAAATACATGACCCCCGTGTCTACGGGATTCCCGATATCCCGATACCCAGTACGCCTCTTCCTTGCGCGTTATCCCTTTCTGGCTATACCGAGGTCCATGTGACCTACTCTGTTGTGACTGCTACCTTATGGCTTCCCATCAGGGTTTCAGTCCTTCTCGAGCAATAATTTTGTCACTTCAAATTTCGCGATGTCGTTTTAGCGTTTACTTTTGGACAACAAATGGTTTAAAAATTTACAAAATATAAATTTTCAGTGCCCCTTTAAAATTTATTTAAAGCGGTTATAACTTTAAGTTTGCGAGTTTTTCATTTAAATGTCAAAGACATAGGGATTCGGGGTTTTCCGTAATAGATGATCGATGTAATTTGAATCACGAAATCCCGATCTCCGATTTCGTGATGCGATTAAGTCTTACTTAAAACATCAGTTAATTAATTCGTTTTAAAGAAGGT
This sequence comes from Picea engelmannii, assembly GCA_009831015.1. NCBI lineage: Eukaryota > Viridiplantae > Streptophyta > Pinopsida > Pinales > Pinaceae > Picea > Picea engelmannii. The sequence goes on from ML810464.1 coordinate 3,484, forward strand.
TTAAGAGATAAGTTAATTATGTCGCGGTTTCGGGGTTTGCGGTTCTATAAAAGCGCGTATCTTGTCATCATATTTCTCGAAACTCCGATTTCCTAAATCCTGATAGCTTAAACCAATGATCCATGTGACCTCCTGCCATATGACCTCAGTCATACTCCTCGTCGGGGTTCGGGGTTTTCTATGCTGAAACGCGCATGTCCTTTGGACTTGCGAAACTTTGAATTTCGATGCACGGTAACTTCGGCTAGCCCTCCGAGCTAGGCTCTCAGCCCATGTGACCATTGCCCCATGATCACGACCTTCCCTCCTTTCGGGGTTTCGGAGTTCACAGTCTCTTAGTGCATGGACACTTTGTCCACGGAACTCGCGATATTCTGATCCACGATGCAATCTGCCACCTGTCCACTGTTGGCCCTTCTGTGGGCCCCATTGTCCCTTGGCCCATCAGGAAATCACGTTTCGCGATTTTGCAACTCTCGCTGCTATGTTCTCGAGACTCACGATATCCCGATCCGCGATGACAACTGGCTTCCACCACAGAGCTTTCCACTTTTCGGAAAATTGGGCCTCGTGTTTTCGAACTGCAAGGACCACTCGTCCGCGGGATCCGCGATTTCTCGACTCTCGATTGCTCGATGGACGACCTCCTATCGGGACCTTTCTTGATGGCTTCGATCACTTCCACGCGTCCCAAGAACGGATGGTCCTGATCGCCTCTCGTTGTTTCATAGTTTTCGATGCTCCGATGACGGAAATCCTCTGTCAACTCAAAACCCCGGTAGCCGATATACTGATGGGTCGTTCGATATCCACCACGTGTCTCCTCAAACAGACGGTCCAGATCATTCCCGCTATTTCGAGACTTGAAATGTCCCGACTTCCTTGACCTCATGACTCCCAATTTCATGAACATCGATATCCTGATGCCTTCACACCTCTCGTTGGGATTTCTCCTTCTGTGCTCGAGGACTTAACTCCCTCACAACTCCCTGCAGATCCGACGTCTATTGGGTATCTGCCCGAGATCTGACAGCTCAAATCTGTTCTCCTGCGTAATATACAACTCTCCTTTGGGATAAGGATTAGTTGCATGAAACATTATGTGGTGTTAAAATTGCTTTCTTGGCAAGGTTAAAATTTGTATTGGTCTATTGTTCATGAGATTTTACATTATTTAAAATTTACCGAGGCTAATACAGACAAGTAGTTTACACCATTCTCACGCAATACAAGCCTTCAAAATTTCCTTTTTCCTACTTTGTATTGGCAGTTCCTCATTTAGCTAAGTTCGAGATGAAGTAGGCCTTTTCAAGGTTTTGCAAAAGTCCTGTTGCATTTTATATAGTATAATTTGTGTAGTTATTGAATATTGCCAACTTCAAGCCTTAGATAGAAGCGTCCCTCGATGTTTTCATAGATTTCAGGTGTCTATTCTACCTGAAACCTCATTGACAAGTATTTCTCAAATAAAATTAAGTTATCACCTCTGTTTTTCGTGCTTAATAGCTTTATCAGGCTGCTTTAAGGGTAGCCATTTTGTGGGAAGTGATACTTCAAACTATCTGGTTTGCTGCCACTATTTTAAAGGGCGTTCCTTTGAATATTCAGACTAATACTGTAATAGCCATATATGATCCAGTTAAAGGGTATTGCCTAAAGAGGTTGCTTGTGATATATATGAGACCATTTGCTTGGATAATGTAGGGGTACTACCTTGAGTATATTTTCTAATATTGTATCAGTCATATTGGGTCAAGCTGAATGTTGCTTGACACAATCTATTAAGATGCAAACTGGCGTGTTTTGCTTGCAGGTTAAGCATGGCTAGAGTTAACACTTGGGGTTTTGGCCCTCAAGCCCATATTTCAAACTAAGACGCTCTGATACCAAATGTAACAACCAAATAAATTTAACATCACATTATTTCATAAGCAATTTATTTCATAAACTGAGACAATAACTTCATAACATAATATTGATTTTCATAACAACAACTTCAGTAACTTAGATTTATCAATGATTAATAATTTCATTGGTAGAATGAAACAATACATAAATTTAACAACTTACCTGGTTCTAATGCTAATTTCTATCACCTGGCTACCTTGCTATTGCCTTCCTGCTACCTGATGCATAGACCAACACTTCCCAAACCTACTATCCTCCCTGCCAACTAGGAAAACTACCTAGCTCCAAGATATCTATGGATATCCTGGCCCCCGTGCCCAAAACCTCCAGCAATCCGGTGCCTCAACTGATCAAAATACCACTACCAGAAACTCTCTGCTCGCTGCAAGTCCAACCGTCCTCCAACTCCCTCTCCCATCCTCCGTCCAATCCCTCATGTAAACCTCCTTTCCTCCCTTATTCCTCCTACATCGACTCATGCATTTACCTCCTCACCTGCCCTCCTTAATGTCCCTGATCCTCCCTTTAATGTTTTATCTTCTCGGGTTTAACAGGTTATCCCTTGTTGGGTACGTAACCATTTTATATCATATATCGTTAATCTATTAAATCCATTACTCATGTTATTAAATGTAATTTGTAGTTAAATATTTAATTAATTAATCAGTTATTATAACCTTTAATTAATTAATAACTTACTTAATTAATATCATTAGATCAATCTTTGTTTAATTAATACCTTGTTAAGACAATTAAACCCCTAATTAATTTTGACTTTATAATTCTTAAACATTTATCCAACTAGGGTCGTTACAGATACATTGAATTCCAATAGGGATTTTTATTGTAGTGATTGAGTAGCCACTCTATAACAAAGTCAGAACCATACAAACCCTAAACCCCATACAACGAATGAGTTCAAACACTAAAACATTGAATTAACAATTGAGAATTTTAATACTACTTGTTGTGCTTTTATGATTCCTATATTCTTATAAGGGATGTGTTTATCATTACAGTTTTTTCTATGGCAGAAGGTGGTTTAACAATCCATATTATAACAAATTTGAAATCTATACTAGTAGAATTGATTTAATTTACCATAACTATCATGGTATATAAATTCGAAATGCATGTATAACATATCGTTTGTAATTTATTTAATTAATAATTTAAAAATAGTTTTTATTTATTTATTTAATAGTTAAAAAGTGGTAAGTAATAGAGATCAATATTACTATTTTCATTTTTTACTTAAGATGCCTATCTAAATATATCCACCACCTTCATTATGTGGTTGTGCTAATACTAAATTCATCAATGCCTTCATGCAAAGGTCTATTTATAGGTCTATTTATGGCCATGTTTGTATATTCACTTGTTTTTGTCATTGTAAAGAGACCTTTTCTTTCAAAAACCTCTTTTATATGGAGCTTGTAGAGGTTTCAATCCAACAGTTACCCAAATGCATCACACTAAAATTTTTAGAGAAACCAATGAGCATATGCATGAATATATTAATACTCTTCATATGTTTGTCACTGTAGGTTAGTTGATTTCTGTGTGAAATTTGTCACTACCGGTGTGAAGGGCTGGTAAGTTCGCAAATTTCGCATGCATGGGTGAAGATTGCTAGGTCAGTCGCTCTTGAGTATAATTTAAGTTTATTGTAATAGTGATGAATCTATTTTGAGACATAAAAAGAATATCTCCAAATGAACATGCCACATTGTGGAGGAATTGGTTGACGTGAAACTTACGTTCCTTCAACCTATAACTTACAAAAACTTCAATGTAATTGATAAAAATAAAACTTATATAACTTACAAAAACTTCAATGTAATTGATAAAAATAAAACTTATAAAAACTTCAATGTAATTGAAATAAAAATATTAAGATGAAGGTATAAGTTATGAAATTGTGTATGATATTAATTTAAATCAATTAATTATTATAGAAAATTCAATTTAAGAGTACCAATAAATCATAGACAAGAGTTAGGAAGGAAAATCTTAACTCAATTTGAATTGTGAGATAAAACAAAATATGATAGAGTTAAAGTAAAGAAAGTTAGTAAATAACAAGGACATGTAACTACTCATACAACATTAAAATAGGAACCTTGAGAAGATCTATGAAACACCTATTAGTAAATTTAGGAGTCAAGAAAAGTTAGGCGAGTAAAATTATTTATTTATAATTTTTAAATAGTAAATACATGTCTACACTTATGCATGTGAATGACATTTGTAAAAGTGAATATTAAACATTTATATAATTAGTAAATTATAATTTTACATGTGTAGAACATGTGGTATAAGTCTCAACAACTATAAAAGAGTGTTTTGAGGTGGGAGAAATCCTTTTATGCACCTAATTCTTTCTCAAGCTTGACTACTTTAACCTTCAATCATTTGGTAAAGAGTAACCTTCATACAACCTCATTGTAGCTTGATGGTTCTCACGGAAGAAGAGTACCCAAAGGAGTTTGTATAGAGGTCAACTAGTGGATAAGAAAATATCAGCAAGAGAACTTTGATGCAAACACTTTGGGAAATTTGACACAAATTTGGATTCTATTCAATATTCAACAACAAACAATTGGTAACAACAACAATGTAACTTCAATTGTATCATGAATTTTACTTTAAATACATCTGAGTTGGTATAGAGTTCAACTGGTGGATAAGAAAATATCAACAAGAGAACTTTGATGCAAACACTTTGGTAAATTTGACACAAATTTGGATTCTATTCAATATTGGACAACAAACAATTGGTAACAATAACAATTTAATTTCAATTGTATCATGAATTTTACTTTAAATACATCTGTTGTAGATTTAATTTGGCTAAAATACTCTTATGCCTATAAGATATACTACACTGTATAATTGATTCTTAATATATATAAATTTTATATGTAAAGTTTTACTAGTTCTATGGAATGACTCTCAAAAAACAAAACAATATAGTGTGTTAGTAATAGATATCGATGGAATGTATCTGTAATCTTTCTATAATTTTAGATATTTTAGAGTACCTGCAATATCTTTCTATAACTTTAGATATTTTAAAATTTCAATTTATTGATGGAATGTATCTGCAATATCTTTCTATAATTTTATATATTTTAGAATTTCAATTTTTACTTGAATGAGATTTATATTAACTAGATTGAGATCTCACCTCCAATGAATCAAGGGTTGTCGTTTCTCCTTTGACTACCCCATTGTTGTCGGCTCTCCTCTCCTGGCCTCTCTCTAGACCTTCATCGACCCTTCACCAACCTATGGATGATATCTCTCGATATGTAGATCCAACGGTTGAATTTTAAGGAGATGACACTAAGAGCCTTTTTGCCCAACTGGGACCACACTCAACTCGTCATCCAATCGAAAGATGAAATGCATCATCTCAAGAAACACGCTAACTACTATGATGGAAGTCCTTGTCATCATGACATCACTATAACTTCTTCCTCACTTAAACAAAACCTACACCATCCTATGGTTGAGATTTAATTCTCGATAAAGCACCAATCAACATATGTCATTAACTCTTGAGACTTCATCATCATCGACGTCTTGGGCCTTCACTCAACTTTACCAACCGACTATGCTCTGATGACGATGTCATCGGAATAAATGATCCAAATCTTTTGAAACCATTTTCTTGCGTATCAATGGTTCTCGTTCTTTCTCATAACCTTTATCGTCGTCGACCCTCTTTGTATCACCACTCATCTTAATCAACATTATATCCCGAAGACAATGTGATTAGCATTGACGATCCATATTGCATCAGGGTCACTCTCAATATATCATCGACCCTCATTCCACCACGGGAATTTTTTCTTAATTGCTATTTGCATAAGTCCCAGGATTCAGTCATTCCTGACAACAATACCTCTCTCGATGAAGGGCTAATATTTACTCACTCGACTAGATCAATGACCAAGATCATCCTCGACTCAGTTGTAGGGATTTCTATAGGGAGACAATTTGATTCTTGGAATTAACCATTCCAGGAAATATTTTAGGTCTTTTCCAGGGTCTTACTAGGATCTCGATCCATTCATAGTAAGCACTAGGCCTACTGCTTAGCACACAATGAGGAACTGATTCCTCGTGCTCGCTCAAGTCAAGGATAAGGAGATTAACACATAGGTCTACCAGCCCCCTCTGGCCTTCAACTTTCCATTATCAATGTTGTCCACCATTCTTAGACATTATTGTTCATTACTTAATTTTTATGCATGGTTTCTTTCCACCAGGAGTCATGTTGGAACATATGATTGTCTACACCCACAGGAGGCACAAACATACAATTATATCCATGATTACATTTACAAGAGGGATGCTTTTGTACATTTGTTTATTCATTCAAGGTAAAATGTAGGGTCTCATTTCTCATATACGCATTACACATGCACTTCCATATATATATGTCTCATACAAGTACATAGGCCTCCCAAGGGATACATAACAAACCCATAAGTCAAGTTTTTATGTTCATAATTACAATACAAGCATTCCAACCATACATTTCAATTCTATTACACAGTATTAGAAATATGTATATGGTTTACAAGGCGTAGCCATTCAAATGAATACGAGTGTTCTCCTTTCCACCCAACCATAAGCTCTGTATGCTCAGTCACTTTGGCAATAGGCCACCCCCATGGCAGGCCATGATACCACCTAGGAATCTCTTTCGGGTTCTTAAGGAGGTTGGTATGTGAGGGTTACTCTCCTTTCTTATGGTGAAAATCTTCTCGCACTCACCCATCCTAGGCCACATCAAGGTTTATTGTATTCCATTTCCATCATCAACCTCATGGCCTCTTAGCTCGGGTTGAGTATCTGGACTCTCAGATGGGTCCTGCAACCAATTTATTCCTATGATATTCACATCTCTTGGCCCATATGTGGGCTCTCTTCCCTCAAACCTAAAGCCTTTTCTCTTATTTTTCCTCCCTAAAACTAGATAACTCTCTCTCCCCCTCTGTCTCTCTCGCATACACCCATGTGCTTCTCTTGCATGCATCACTTGAAAGAATGTTCACAAACTCTCCTCTTTTTTTCTGTCAGAAGGAAACCCGTGGGTCAATCATGGGGACTCATGGTGATCTTTCATGTTGTCCTCTAACTGAAAATTTTCTATCAACCTTAGGAATCCCTACATACTTCCATTCATTAGGGGTGGTTGGTTGCTCAACCACCAATCCTCCCTCATTAACTGATTTTTGTCTTGAAATCAAAGTTAAGGGAAATAATTGAATATTTCCAAATTAAATATTTCAACAAGGAGGCTTGGGCCATCTTAGCATGATGAACCCCTCTCTAGATTTCCTCACTTTTCCCTCTGGCAATATCATGGCTAGTACTTTCAAGGCTTCACACCACAGTGAGTTGTTGGCATTATCAATTAAAAAATAATACATTTACAATATTCACATGTCATTCCATGAAAATAATTAATTATGATTAATTACATATAATTAGGGGTTTAGAAAGGGGGTATTATAATCCCCTCCCCCTTCAAAAGGAACACCGTCCCCAGTGTTGTTCGCAACAACACCTTCCATGGTTTTATCTTTCAATTTTTTTATCAATGTAGTTCCTCTTCTTGGTCTAGTAGACTCTTGGAATTTAGCACCTTCCCACAATAATCTCATACAACAAGCATATTAATTCAAAATTCCATGCATCAACTTTTCATTGCAATTCAAAACTCAAGGGGGAAACATTCATATCAACACAATACTTATCTGTGAAATTTCATGGATCTGCATCCATATGGTTGTCTCATTAACTTAGCTCAATGTTTCCTTGACATACCCATTTTTCACATGATCGCAATCAACAAATTACAAGAATTATCGAAGTCTCCTCTTCCTTGCAGTCACTCACCCTCCAGGCCTAGGCTCAAGCATCCCCTTCTTTTCTATGCAGTCCCTTAGGCTATCCATCTTTCCTTGCTAAGGTTTTCTCACACAAGAATAGTTTCAAATACTTCACTGAGTCTTATAGTCGAGGAATCCCTCTTAATTTCTCTAATAAGGCATCCCTTCGGCCCATGTTACCACATCAGGACATTCTATATGGTGATCATGGCTTATCACAAGGTTCTCATGTCACAACAGTATCCATGTTTCCATGCTTTCCAGCTTGAAAACCATCATATGTCCCTCTAGGACAAATCTTTCATCTCACTTGTATCACATGCATATAGTAATTCTTGAGATGTTACCATCAGTTTAATAAAATGTTTTCAAATCTGTTACCTACATATTTCCAATTCCACATTTTATTTTCAGATATGTTCCCCATAGGAACCAGATTCACAAGTATGAGATTTTCCATCTCATAACAGTTTGGATCAATAGAGATTGGTCTTCCTTATGGGATTATATCACCGTCGTATCCAAGCCCCTTTCTTCCTACAATTCATTCTTCACGCAACCAAACAAATTGTTAGTTCTCATGCACATACATTTTCATTGCACACTTGTAGTGCCTTCCAAATAATTTCAAAATTGTGCATACTAACAATTAAATCACATTTATCCATTCAATGATACAAATAAAAAAAAATCAAATCAAATCATTATGCATGCATTAATTCAACATACCAAACCTTTAAAAATGAAATCAAACATTAAATGAATTTAATCAATGTATCAATTCCTATGGCCACATTCGAACATAATGCACCCCTACATTGATTCTAGATTATTACTAAAGTCATGTTAGGAACTCTTTCCATGTTGTGTTGGAACTCATCCAACCTCTCACCATATGGATTATCTATCCACCTTCATTATTATAGCAGGACTATGCTTCATGCTTTGAGTTGATCATAACCTCAAGTCAACACACATGAAAATGAAGGTTTCACATGAATGTATTCAAGCATTCTTTCTTCACTAATAACCAGGGTGTCATTATTCATAGCCACCCAAATTCTCTCTTTACCATTTTTACAACTTTGGTAGATCATTGGAAGGCCCTCCTTCCATATTGGGAAGTCCTATACATGCCCACTCATGCAAACCTGCATTTCCTCAATGCATTAAGTCATGCTACGTATGAGAACTTTTTTTCTCAACTATCCTCGATTGGTCAATGCCTTTATGACACAGTTGTTCCTGGATATTTTTGCAAGTATTTCATTCATCCTTGGCTGCCAGAGGTTCCTCCCTCTATCATTCAGATTATTTTCTTGAATCTTACCCTTCTTGGGTGTCAATGGAATATAATAGCCAATTAAATTTACATGCATATCAACAAGATATAAAATATTTTAGAAGGGATACTTACCCAATCCCTTTCATACCACATGACACATAAGCATGAAAACTTTATACGTGTTATATCTTCTAGCACCCTCTCTGATATTACCTCATTAGTGGTGCTTCATAGGAACTCCCAAAGTCCCTTCATCAATATTTCAACAACAACCCTCTTGTGTTTATTTTCCTTTTCTTTCATAGTTGTTCTTTTAAAGCATACAACTCTATTAAGCAAATCAAAGTTTTAAAAGGAGAAAAAAATTCCTCCTTTTCTCCTTGTTTTCTCATGTAATATTTCCCTCTTGGGATCTTCCTACTTTATTCCTTGAGCAGTCTTAGCCATGTTTCATATTGACTTTTCCTCAATGCAAAAGCTTATTACAAAATCAAAATTTTATCTCATAATTATTTATGAACCAATGTATTCTTCATATTTCCCAAACAAAATTCTAGTTGGTTGTCATTGATTTCAACCCTTGAAAAAAGTCTGGTAGCGAATTTTAGTAGCACAAAGGTTTGGGTAATGGACCCAAGTTTTTTTGATGTATAATGGTATGAGTTTTAATATATTTTAAGGTAAGACTATTCTAGATGGATAGTACATGTCATGCCATTTCTGGTGGCATGTGGAACGTCACATAACTCCTCACGGTTAGAGAGTTATGGCCATGTGAAGTTGGAGAACCTTCATGAGTCATCTAGAAGCCTCAAAAGGTCAAAGTAGTCAAAGTGGTTGCAAAGAATAAATTATTTAAATAATAAAGTCAAGTGATGAGTGTACTATAAGTCAAAGTGGATAAAAAATAAATTTTTGAAATAATAAAGTTAATGGAGAAATTGCTAAGTGGACGAGTGGTTAGAAGTGGGTTAGCCCTAAAATAAGGAAAGTGGTTTAATTGATTTTAGAAGGAAAATAATAAAGTGAAGTGATGTGTAATATAATTCAAAGTGGATACAAAAGAAATTATTTAAATAATAAATTTAATGGAGAAATTACTAAGTGGACAAGTGGTTAGAAGTGGGTTGACCCTAAAATAAGGAAAGTGTGTTAAGATGGTTAAAAGGTAACCCCTTAAGGAAGCTACATGAAAGTATAAATAAGAGGCAAGGCTCTCTCATTTTAATCATACTTGAGCATATTTAATATCTAAAAGCGACTGAGGTAACCAAAGAATATCTAAGCCGAATTTCAGAGGGAAGGTGAAGTAAAGAAGGTTGAAATTCAAGGGAGGATAAATTATTTTGATGATGCTTTATAATATCCATACACAAAATATTCCATGTGGGGCATGCTCTACAAGTTCTCTCTCTCGAATATTCCATAATTCAACAAGGTTGAGGTATAGGTTGGTGCTTGGTTGATGCACTTTTTTATGGTACATGTTGATTACATGTTGTTTGGACAGGTTATTTGTACAGGTTTGATGCATGGTTGATGCATTTATTTATGGTACATGTTGAGGTATAGGTTGATGTATGGTATAGGTTGGCACAATTAATTGGTATAGGTTGTTACAGGTTGTTACAGGTTGATTATAGGTTGATTGGTATAGGTTTACAACAATATATCTCACAGTGATAGTGTGACAGTGGTTCCATCATTTTAATTCTACATCAGGGCAGTTGGACAGGGAAATGACAGGTGTTTGTAGCCACCTTCCGGTTGTAGCTGGAGAACATAGGGGTTTGTAGCCTCCTTTTGGTTGTATCCAGAGAATTGGGGAGTTGGAGCTTCCCTAAGGTTGTAGCCTGAGAAATTAGGGGGTTGGAGCCTCCTTCTAGTTTCATCTTGAAAACAAAGGAAGTTGGTGCTTCCAATGAATGTAATTCTTAAATACATACAAGAAAAAGCAGTACGTGGTTTTCTCCTACTTTGGGTTTCCATGTAAAAACACTGGTGTACGGTTTATGTGTATGATTGCTTATTTTTTCATTTTTTATTTACTCTGCAATTATTGGATGATAATGCTACATTGATATAACACTTGCATTATATGGTTAAAAAGGATTAAATTTCTCTATTACTGATTCACCTCCCCTCTCAGTAATCCAACAATTGGTTTCAGAGTAGTTTCTATCAAGAAACATTTTAACCACTACAAGGATATCATGGATTATTCTGAGAATGGAGTACCATTGTTCAATGGTTATAATAGCTTAAAGTATGAGATATGGAGTGGGAGGAAGAAAGTGATTTTACAGGCACAGGGGTATTATATTTGGCTATCATTCGTTACAGGATATGATAGCTCAAAAAGGGAAAAGACTGCAACCAAGAAGGAATTGAAGAAGAATGACAAAATAGTAATGGATTTCATCTAGGAAGGATTACCTAATCCAGCAAGAGAAAATTTTGGTAAATGTTCATCAGCTAAATAAATTTGGGATAAGTTACATGATATATATTCTTCACCCATCATAGATTCAAAAAATTCCAAATAAGATGCAGGTACGGATCAAGAAGAAATATGTTCACCATGTCAAACAGATTCAGAATATAGAGTACATAATCACTATAGGTATGGTGTTTTTCTTTAATTTTGAAAAACACGGACATCTTGAAATAGAATGCCATGAAGGAAATGAGACAGAAAAACTAATTGAAAAGGAAGACAATTATGAAGCAGTTGATTAGTGCTTTAGATGAACTAAGAGAAGAAAACAAATCACTCAAGAAAGAATTGGTGAAACAAAAGGAAAGTGTTCACATTTTTTAAGAATCCCAACTGGTCATCGAGAACTTAAGAACTTAGCTAGAAGAAGCCAGAAAGATCGAAGAAAATCTTGAATATCAAAAGCAATATTTAGAAGCCAACATGACAACACAGAAGGAAGAAGAAGAAATGAGAGAGAAGATATTGACAGATCATCTTAAGGAAAGAACTAATGATCTAAACCAACTTGAGGCAGAGTTTGGTCAAGAAGAGAAAGGACTTGAAGAAGAAATAATCACATTAAAAACTCATCTTGTAGAAGTGAAAAGAACAGAAGAAGTCACGAAGTCTCAGATAATGAATTAAGAAGAAGAGGTTGAGAAGCTTGAAGAATAAGTTGTCACATTGAGAAGTAAAATTGTCAAGTTCAACAAGAATGTTGAAGAGACAGAAACATCCGCATTAGTTATAGAGAATGAGGAGAAGCACTCTAGGTTGCTAGAAAAGAAGAATGAAGAAAATAGAAAGAGTTATGCAGAAGTACTCAAAGGAAGGAATCATGGTCAACTAGAATCTAAGAAAACTATTGAAGATACATCTTCAAGAAAACCATCCATGTTGAATCCACAAATAAGCTTCAATCATGATCATGATCAGTCAAGGAAGAAATTTAGAAGGACTACACCACATAGAAGAGCATTCACTTCCAAGTATGAGAATTTCTTTTATGGTCATTGTTTTTATTATACTAATTTTGGATGTAAGGTTACAGATTGTAGGGGTTATAAAAGAAATGTTCAAGCAAGAAGTGCCTATGTGGCCCCAAGTAACATTGAATGTTACAAATGTCATAACTATGGACACATAGCTAGTGATTGTAGAAGCATGATCGATACTTCCATGAAAGAGAACATTGATATCAGATATAAGAAAGTATGGATAAGAAAACACAAAGAACAGGTGAACAAAGACCAGGTCCCAGAGATCGCAAGATTGGCAATAAAATGAGATGAAGAAAATTCTACAGAGAAAGAAGTCAGATACAAAAAGGTTTGGAAAATGACTAAAAGAAAAGAAGAACATGTAAATAAGGAACAAGTTCAAGAGATTGTACTTTCAGGAATTGTAGTGAAAGATGAATCCACGGAAAAAAAGAAAGAAGTCAGAGCTCAGAGAGATGATGAATCTACCAATGAAGATGGTGATGAATATACATTAGAGCAGGAATTGTTCTGACCCATCCGACTTAGAGAATCCCAGCTAATATGAATATTAGATAAGGAGAGTCTATGCGATAGTTGTGACATACCAAAGAACCATCCTTTGAGTAGCTTCCAGAGTTTGAGTAGACAAATCTAGAGCAGTCAGTTAGTATAAGTACAGTTTGATAAATTAATCAGTTGTAGTAGTGAAGACCTCATGATAGTATAGTGATAAATGGGTCAGTATTATCGTCATTTGTGTAGTAGAGTCTTGGATAGTATGGACAGAGATGGATTTATAAGAAAACTTAGCAGTTTTGGACATATATATGACAGTGGACGAGAGCATTGATTCATAGATTGTCTTAGAGAGTGGTTCAGAGACAACAAAACATTATCATTAATGATTACACAAGAAATGGCTCAAACAATGATAATGGATTCCAAATTGACATATATTATGTTGACACATGTAGTGCATATAGTTCACATTCAAAAAAGAGTAATGCTCAGAAAAGGAAGTGCAGACATTATCCTCTACATTAAGGTAACTTAAGATGGTATTTTATTAATTGAAGTTTATGTTGATGATATTATTTTTGGAAGTATTGATGACAGGTTAAGCCATAAATTTTCACAGGATATGAAAAATGAATTTTAAATGTCATTACTCGGAGAACTATCCTTCTTTCTGGGTCTTCAGATACGTCAAAGCAACCAAGGAATTTTTATTTCTCAAACTAAGTATATTAGAGAAATGGTAAAGAGGTTTGGAATCGAAGATTGCAAACCAGTTGCAAGTTGAGAAAATATGATGATTCAAAGTCTACAAACTAGAGGAAATACAAGTCAATGATTGGTATCTTACTATATGTTACAACATCTACACTAGATGTAACACGGGCAATTGGACAAGTGGAACGATTTCAAGAAACACCAAAGGAATCACATGTCTTAGTAGTAAGGAGGATTTTCAGATATCTCAATGGAACAAAAGAGTTTGGATTATGGTATCTAAAAGGAAAGGGTCTATCACTTATTGCCTACACATATGTAGATTGGGCAGGTTGCATTGATGATCAACAAAGCACCAGTGGAACATCGTTCTACTTGGGTGAGTGTTTAGTATCTTGTCTAAGAAAGAAATAATCATCAATATGTTTATCTACATCCAAATCAGAGTATATTCCAGTAGAAATATGTTGTACTCAAGTTCTATGGATGAAATAAACTTTGACAGATATACAGGTTGAATATGATGATCCCATTCCAATCTATTGTGATAACACAAGTGCCATCAGTATCTCAAAGAACCCAGTGATGCACTCCAAGACGAAGTACATTTCAACAAAGTATCACTTTCTAGGGAAACAAGTTGCAGAGAAGAACATCAGAGTTGAATATGTGGGCACAAAAGAACAAGTGGCAGACATCTTTACAAAACCGCTTCCAAGGGAAGCCTTTGAGTATTTTCGCCAGAGACTCGGAGTAATTTCTACTCCAAAATGAATGATTTTGAATGTTTATCTATTATGTCTTAGATTTACACGAGGAAGCACCATAAAAATGACAGTTTGGGTTGGGGGATCAGTTTTAGGAAGAGTTCAGTCAGGGGAGTATCCCCAAGGACAGTTCAGTTAGGGGGAGTAGCCCCAGATGGAAAGATACCTTTGCCATTGATGAAAAATGGGGTGAGATTTATCATATGCAAAGGTAAATGATTGGAGAAAGAGCACAAAGACATGGTTCCAGGGGGAGCATGAGTGATATGACTTCAGTATTGCATCAGAGTGTTGTCATCAATGTCAAAGGGGGATATTGTTGATTATTTGGGTTGGTTGTCATTGATGTCAACCCTTGAAGAAAGTCCAGTAGCGAATTCTGATAGCAAAAAGGTTTGGGTAGTGGAGCCAATTTTGTTTGATGTATAATGGTGTGAGTTTTAATATATTTTAAGGTAAGACTATTCTGTATGGATAGTACATGCCATACCATTTTCGGTGGTATGTGGAACGTCACATAACTCCTAACGGTTAGAGATTTATGGCCATGTGAAGTTGGAGAACCCTCATGAGTAATCTAGAAGCCTCAAAAGGTCAAAGTAGTAAAAGTGGTTGAAAAGAAGAAATTATTTAAATAACAAAGTGAAGTGAGTAGTGTACTATAAGTCAAATTGGATACAAAATAATTTTTTAAAATAATAAAGTTAATGGAAAAATTACTAAGTGGACAAGTGGTTAGAAGTGGGATAGCCCTAAAATAAGGAAAGTTGTTTAAGAGATTTTAGAAGGTAAATAATAAAGTGAAGTGATGAGTGTACTATAAGTCAAAGTGGATACAAAAGAAATTATTTAAATAATAAAGTTAATGGAGAAATTACTAGGTGGACAAGTGGTTATAAGTGGGTTGACCCTAAAATAAGGAAAGTGGGTTAAGATGGTTAAAAGGTAACCCCTTGAGGAAGCTACATGAAAGTATAAATAAGAGGAAATGTTCTCGCATTTTAATAACACTTGATCATATTGAATATCTAAAAGTGACTAAGGTAACCAAAGGATATCTAAGTCGAATTTCAGAGGGGAGGTGAAGTAAAGAAGGCTGAAATTCAAGGGAGGATAAATAATTTTGATGATGCTTTCTAAGATCCATACAACAAATATTCTGTGCGGGAAACTCTTTACAAGTTCACTCTCTAGAATAATATATAATTCAACAAGGTTGAAGTACAAGTTGGTGCATGGTTGATGCATTTTTTTATGGTACATGTTGAGGTACAGGTTTTTGCATGGTTGATGCACTTGTTTATGGTACAGGTTGATTACATGTTGTTTGGACAGGTTATTGTGACAGATTATTTGTACAGGTTTGATGCATGGTTGATGCATTTGTTTATGGTACAGGTTGAGGTACAGGTTGATGTATGGTGCATGTTGTCACATGTTATTGGTACAGGTTGTTACAGGTTGATTACAGGTTGATTGGTACAGGGTTACTACAATATATCTCACAATGATAGCATGATAGTGGTTCCATCATTCTACTTCTACGTCTGGACGGTTGGACAAGGAAAGGACAGGTGGTTGTAGCCACCTTCTGGTTGTAGCTGGAGAACATAGGGGTTTGTAGTCTCCTTCTATTTGTAGCCAGAGAATTGGGGAGTTGGAGCTTCCCTCAGGTTGTAGCCTGAGAAACTAGGGGGTTGGAGCCTCCTTCTACTTGCAGCTGGAAAAAAAAGGAAGTTGGTGCTTCCAATGAATGTAATTCTTAAATACATATAAGAAAAAACATTATGTGGTTTTCTTCCATTTTGGGTTTCCATGTAAAAACACTAGTGTACTGTGTATCTGTATGATTGCTCATTTGTTCATTTCTTATTTACTCTGCAATTATTGGATGATAATTCTACATTGATATAAAACTTTCATTATATGGTTAAAAAGGATTAAAATTATCTATTACTGATTCACCCCCCCTCTCAGTAATCCAACAATTTTCATCATTCATTTGCATGTCTCGTATGCTTGCATCATATTTTAGAATGTAATCTAGGATTCTAATATAAATAGGCTTTACAACCCACTTCATAATTATTCAGCAATCCTTAAACTTATGACCCTCTTCTCCATACAAAGTATTTATATAGTTCCTCCACATGGAACTTCTTCAACATGCAAATCTCTTGTTGCATATCCAATACTATCTGAGTTTTCCTCAACCTCTAGTGTCATACAGTTGGCTTTGGTTGATGGACAGTTGGTTTTGGTTGATGGACAGTTGGCTTGGATTGTTGGTTTTCATTGATACCAACCCTTGGAGAGTGATATTGTAGATTGATGTCAACCCTTAGTGATTGATATCAACCCTTGGAGAAGTCTGGTGGCACAAAGGTATGGGTAAGGGGCCCGAGTTGTTTTTAGGAATTAGGGTATGAATTTTAGTATATTTGCAGGTAATACTATTCTATATGGATAGTACATGTCATTCCATTTCCAGTGATATGTGGAATGCCACATAGTTCCTCACGGTTGAGGAGATGTAGCTTAGTGAAGTTGAAGAACCCTCATGAGTTATCTAGAAGCCCCTAGAAGGTCAACTAAACCAATTGTTCTAGAAGCTCCTAGAAGAAGTGTTCTAGTCAAATTGATGGTAACTAGGAGTTAATCACGGGTATAGTTGTTTCATTAAGAAAATAATTAAAAAAAAATTAGTTGCAACAAGTAGTCAAGTGGTTTCAAAGGAAAATTATTTAAATAATACAGTCGTTGCAACAAGAAGTGGTGATTTTATTATTTATGGATAAATCAAAGTGGTTGCAAAAGAAATTAATTAAAAAATAAAGTTAGTTGCAACTAGAAGTGGAGAGATTATTATTTGTGGATAAAGTGGTTGTAAGTGGACAAGTGGCTAGAAGTGGGTTAGCCCTAAAAAGAAGGAAGTTGGGTTAAGTTTGTCAGATGGTAAACCCTTGAGGAAGCTATATGGAAGTATAAATAAGAGAGAAAGGCTCTCCTCTTTGCACCTATGGAATATTATTGAACATATATATTGTGAAAGGTTTATTGTAGGTACACATTGATACATCAAGTTACACAATATTGAGGAAATAAAAAAGGATTGAGGGCGAAAGTTTTAGAGTTGTAGAAATATTGAAAAAACCCTATTTTCTGAGTCATATGAGAGATGACACTAGAATAGGTAGTGTACATACATGGTATGATAGTATAAGAGGTAGCGTACGTATGCGGGATGAAAGTATAATAGGGCACGCACATTTGGGAAAATCCATGAAATCTTGATTTGTTGAAGGAACTGGATACTCAAAGTTTGAAAGCAAGCTCTTGGGAAGGTCCATAGTGATTAGGTATAGAAAATATACCTATACATTCAAAAGGTATGTCATATTCTTATGTGTAGTTGGATGTTGTTGTCTACATGTGATATGGCTATGAAGGCTTGAGGATTTACCCTAGAGAGGTTATTGATTGTATGGCACGTATTGTACAAGTCATATCTACAGAAGTACAGTGCCGGTATATTTGATATTATTCATTGGTATATCTTGTTGGTTCAAGTGTTGAGATATAGCTAGTATTTCTTGTTACATGGTTAAAGTTTTTTTTTTGTTGTGAAATTCTAGTGAAGTTGTTGGTTAGTTTGAGGAATATCTGGTGTAGTACATGGATGCTACATGTGTGAGTGTTATTGGTATATCTTATGGTACATTGTGAGAGACTTTTGTTAGTGGTATTTATATATGATTGGTACATGCTTGAGGATATATAACAGTGAGGTTTTGGCACATGGTTTGATGTAATGGTTTATGGTATTTGGATCATGGATCGTGTGATGTATTGATAGAGGACTTTTGTTGGTTATATTAGTATATGGTTTAGATACATGTTGAGACATATAGTTGATGAGTTGGCACATACATGAGGTGTACGGTATGGTAATTTTGGTACATCTTGATGAATCATAGTTTGACTTGCTGATACATGATTGGTACATGTGTGGTACATGTTTAAAGGCACTTACTAGTAGTATTCTCGACATATGGTATATGGATGATGTGGCATAGACATCTTGATATATTAGTAAAAGAACATCTTGATCTTGGTGATGGCTATGGTTATGAGGTATTGTGATGTGCATAGTTGATGCACTTGTGATGGTACAGGTTATGTGAGTGATTAATGTACATGGTTGATAGTATAGGTTGATTGGTACAGGTTGGGACAAGTTGCAGGTTGATGTGACAGAGGTAGCAAAGGGTCAAAGTTATTCAGGAAGGTAAAAACCCTTGTTTCAAAAGGAATGTACAGGTTTTAATATAGAGAGGTCGCATACATACACAGGTTGCAATACAGACAGGTCCCATACATACATGAGTTGCAACATAGATAGGTCGCATACATATTGGATTTTGTTGGTACAGGAAAGGTACATGTACAAGTTGGTTACTGGACAGTGGCATACGTTGGATACAGTTTATTGGCACAGGTTGGATATAGGTTATTGGCATAGATTGGTACAGGTTTAGATTGGTATATCTCACAGTGACAATGTAATAGTGGTTTCATCATTTTACTTATACTTCAGGGAATCAGGACGAGGCAAGGATAGGTGGTTGTATCCACCTTTCGATTGTATCTAGAGAACATAGGGGGTTGTAGCCTCCTTCTGGTTGTAGACAGATAATTGGGGAGTTGGAGCTTCCCTCAGGTTGTAGCCTAAAAATATAGGGGTTTGGATCCTCCTTCCAGTTGAATCTTGAGAATTAGAAGTTGGTTCTTCCTTGAATATAATTCTTAAGGACATATAAGAAAAGCATTCCATGGTTTTCTCTAGCTGTTATCACTGAAAAATCGTCTACAACATTGCACACAAATGGTTAAGGAAACACATCAATGCCAACAAAAATTAGTCCACCTACGCCACTAAAATGCATTCAAAAGGCAAAAAACTATACAATTGGGTCAAAACTTGACATGCAAAAATTCACCAAAGGAAGCCCACACATAGTGCATAGTGTGTGCGGGCCAACAAAGTCCTCAACGCTCACAATGAGAAAAGTGTGCCACTGTGTATGAGAAAAGTTATGCACTTATATGAATGACACATTTATGAATCTTGTTGGCCCCTCAACCAGTTATGGACCAAATCCCAACCCGATTTGACCCTCATATCTGAGCGAAATCCAAATGGGAGGTTGGTCAAGCACTAGAGGGTTCCCTAAAAGGCCCTTGTTCACACCAAGAACCAATTAAATTTTTCCTTGAATAAATTCTATAAATAAGATCCATGGGTGTACTAAGAAACCAAGATTTTCATAATATTTTTATGCTGCAAGAATTCTCCCTTGAGAATCCTCTTTTCTCTTTGGATCCTTCAAGCACCATTGCAATAAGCCATTCCACTCACCTCTTGAGGAAATAAGCATTGTTGTTCTTCACCATTTTTCATTTCTTCCATTGTATGAAGATCTCTCCATTAGGGAACTCAAGATCCCTCCCAAGGAGGAAGAGGGGACTCATAAGTCCCTATTTTTCTATACGGTGTTTTTCCTACTAATTTATTGATCCATTTGTAGCATTATGTTGGTCATTGTTTCATTTTCATGGTTCTACATTTCTCATGGTGCTAATTTTCTCATTCTTTCTAACTTTTATTTCTTAGTTGTTTTAGTTTTATTTCTTTGTTTATACATATTGTTGGCTTGTTTAACCCACTCACAAACTTATGTATTTTCTAGTAGGTTCATCTAGGCATGAAAGTGTTGTTGGTTTGCTCACCCAAGTGACAAAACCAACACAATAGATTGGCGACCATACTAGGGATCAATATCAAATTCCTCCCTGTTTGAACTTAGAGAGCACCTTTTTTTTTTTATCAATTTGTCTTACAAGTACCAAAACTGTCTTAGCCCAACCTGCAAAAGTCAAATTTCAGAGCTAGGGATGGAATATTTCACTTGGAAATTTCTCCCTCGACTCGTGACAAGAAGTGCACGGTTTTTCCTAGCCATAGGCGTGCACTGTGCGAGTCAATGTCTTATTTTCACTATGCATTATGCGCATTGTGCGCCCACTATGCACTTGTCAGAGTTGTAACCCATGCATATCTCCACTTTTTCAAAATTTGAAGGCCCCTATACTTCATATTTTTGTTTTCGTGCACTTTGTAAGAAAACTACACTCCACTTAGAGTCCTTTCCCATATGAAAGGTTAGCTAACATAGGCACGTAGGGGGTAAAAATAACCAATATTATCCTTGTTTTCTTTGGTTGCCACATGGATGGCTTGTTTGTCTTGTAAAATTTAAGTTAAGGTTGTTTCTTTCATACATAAATCGCTTACATTGGGACTAGAAGTTAACTTTGACCCTTGAATATGCTATTCTCTCGCACCCTAGTGTGATATTGAGAATCAGAAAGGTGGTTAAAGGGACATTTCATCTCTCTTAACACAAATATTTAGGAGAGGAAAAAGTCCCCCTAGGGTTCCTCTTAGTTTTTTGAAATCATCATAAAGTTTTGTAAGCGCCCATACATGCCCACATGTTGCAAACTTAGGATAGTTTCTTAAAATTTCTTTCTTAGTTTACATCACAATCTAGGGAAGTTTAAAGATCAAAGTAACAGGTCCATACATGCCCACATGCTTGCAATCTAGGATAGTTTCAAACATTTCTTAGTGTAAACAACATTTAGGGAGTTTAAAGGATTTGTAAAGGACATATATGTCCACATTTCTAGTTCTTTAGGGATTTTAAAATTCTGCCAGGTTGTACCAATGACACGTAGTAAGCTAGGTAAAAAATATTTGTAAGGACCATGGGAAATCCACATTTAGAAATCTCACAACTAACTTATTAAAAACTTGGCACACTTTTTTCACTTTCTCACACACAAAGTCACTCACCCCACAGATAATTTCCCTTTTTGAATCGTGGAGGTTGAAGTAGGTTTTCTCCAAAGGAATTCTGAAACATCCCACTACTTGTTTGGAATTATCTACAACCATTTAATTCAAACGAGATTGGTTCACACCCCAAATCTCTCAATTCACCACATCTAAAAAAATTATAAAAACTCACTAAGGTAGGATCTCATGGGTAAGCATCCAAATAACCCCCTGTTATTTGGTTCTCACATTTTCAAACATAGAACTTGAGAAATAGGGAACTTTCAAATCCTCCAAGTCAAGTGTTCCTACACCATAAGGCAGGGAGATACTCGCGAAGGGTCGAAGGCCGAGGTCTGGTTGTTCTGTGCATCCATCCTTGAGTTACTCAAGTCTTGGAAGGGCATCCAGCCAGTGACCCATTTCTGAGGCCGAAAATATAAATGTCACACTTTGATCGTGGTACCTAGTGAGAAACATTTAGGACATATACCCAAGTGGAAATTGTGGGCTCCAATCGTACCTAGATCATATTTTGTGTGGCTATTGGGAACTATGGCCAACTCTTTCAGGATATGCACTCTCTACACCTCATTATAATTAATTATTTCAACCTTCACTAGTTCCTCTAATGGTGGCTTCAGACCCCACTGTTGAGTGCTTTTGGAAGGACCAATGTTATTTGAGAAGAAGGACGATACGTCTTTTAGGACACGAGATTTTTTTTTATTTTGTATCCCCCATGCAAACAAAATCCACCTATCCACGTGTTTTCTTATTTACAGTTGATTTATGTATGATCCTCATTTGATTACATACAATTGTGATTTACACTATCTTGTGAAGGTACAAATTATACAAATCTCTTGTTCATTTATTTCTCTCTTGTCACAATTTTCACACATTCACTTTGCTAGTTGGAAACCATAGGGGACCCACAAAATCACCATTGTTCTAGATGCTTGCAGAATCTTCCTCCTATTCTAGGAGGAGTCTCTAGTCTTTCCAACTCATCGACTCAACCATCTCACACCCCGTGAGCGCTACTATTTTGGGATCATCTTTACCTGGTTCCACTTTGCTTGGGTCCAATTCCCAAGGCCATCCATCCACTAGTTCTCATTCACAAGGAGGTGGGGGGACAATTCTTCTCAAGAGAGAAGTACAACCCCACCAAATCTCTCTCAAGGGATAGTTCCACCACCTACTCATACGATGGATTGAACTAAAACTCCACCAAATCTCCCTATGCCATACTTGGCATCCATTAACATTCCTGATTTAACCAAACTCACAAATGATCCCATTTTGCATGATACAACTTGGACCAATATGCCTACCAAACTACCTTAAGATATTCCAAATTTGAAGGAAAACCAGGGGATGATCCCGCCAACCATTTTATGACCTTTCACTTATGGTGCTATTCAAACAATAGCATGGATGATTCCATCCGCTTAAGTTTGTTTCATAGCACCCTTAATAGTTCCTCAACCAAATGGTATGTGGACAAAAAATCATGGTCCCATGTGACCTTCAAATCATTGGCCAGAGCCTTTTTGTCCTTTTTCCAACTACCAGTTCGTCATGATATTGGATTAGAACTTCTCTCAGAGTTCAAATAGACTATTGTTATCCATATAAATGATCACATCCATGAATGGACTCAGCGTCTTAGTTTGTGTAAAGCAGAAACCACCAAAGAACAACGACTTGATTGGTTTCTCAAATCACCTGTCTCTGTTATCGCCAAGGATGTCGCATCCACTTTTCCTCAGTCAGAAGAGGAAGCCATTAGCAAGGTCAGATAGTTTGACCTCATCTATGCTCAATCAGGTTACTTATACACAGTGTTACCTGATGCACCCAGACCCATACCATTTGGCCAAGAAAAACCTCGGATGCCCCACGTTGCGGATGGGTTGATTGGTTCCATGACACACCACAACCCTTAAAGCCAACCACCACCTATTTATGGTGCACCTCAATATACACAACCATACAAAGCATCATCTTATTACCCTCCCCCCACTTACTAGCAATCATATCCTTTTTTTCCCCCTTAGCTATAGGGGGCACCCCCACTGGTACCCCAAATGAATCCAATCCCTCAGTCAAGTGCAGGTCCACCCCCAACCCCTACATGGGACCATAACAGTTGTGGAGGTACTTCAACTTACTATACACCATATGGCTTGACCTTCCAAAATAATATGTACTTTCCATTTCCTAATCCTCCACATATAGTTTCTCCTCCACAAGGACGCCCACATGTCGACATTAATTTTTTTCAACCCTCTCCCATTCAACAAATTCAGGATTTTAAACAATTGAATACTAAAAATCTATCCCATCAGCCGAATGATTCCAAGAACAAAGGAAAAAACTGAAACAATAATAACCCAGGACCAAGAGGAAATAACCCCCAACAAAACCATCCCATTGGGGGAAACCAGAACCCCCAAAGTGACAACAAACGATCAGGGAAAACAACAACAATCTCAAGACAAACTTCCCGTGTGCTCTATGTGGTGAGTATGGACATTATACTCACCATTTCCCCCAAATTTCTGACTTCAAATAGATGAAAGAATCCATGAATGCGCAACGTCCTCTAGTACCGCCTACCCCTCGGTAGGCCCCAAAAATGTACATGCAACAACCACCTCTCGTCGTTTTTCAAAATTATAGTCCACACCAAGGTGTGACGAATACCCAACGGGAGGTACATCATGCTCCACCCCAAATGGGGAAATATTAAAACCCAATTCCCAATCAACCTGGAAATAAGG
Organism: Picea engelmannii; assembly: GCA_009831015.1. Taxonomy (NCBI): domain Eukaryota; kingdom Viridiplantae; phylum Streptophyta; class Pinopsida; order Pinales; family Pinaceae; genus Picea; species Picea engelmannii. The sequence continues at coordinate 27,741 of ML810464.1, forward strand.
TTGATCACAACATCCTCCTTACTAGCGAAGAAGCAATTCTTCTACAAACACAAGGTCGCCAGTATGGTGTTCCCCCCGAATCCACCCCAACCACCTTGAAAATGGATCCAGATACAGTCGTACCACCATTGATTATTCCACACCCTAACAATGAACCAAAACCTCGTATACCTCATATTCCATTACGACGGAACGTACATAATCCTAATGCTAGGGAATCCCATAACTACAACCTTGTTGATGACATAGCGTAGTCTCCTGCATCGAGTCTTTCTGGGGGATCAAGTTGCATGGGTTCCTGGATAACTGGTTTGGGATGGAATGTCAGTTTCTCGAGGTGGCGACTGGGGTTGTGGTGGTCATGGAGGTTGCTCAATGATGATGGTGGATGGATTGGTGTCAGACTCAGGGTCATCCTAAATATGTATAATATGGTTTGCTCGAGCCCCTGAGCAAATGTAGGGGATGATAGATCAAATGGATTGGGGTTCAGAACCGTACTTGGGGAAATCCTCGTCCTGAGTTTCTTAGCCATTGGCTCTGTGATGAACGTGGTGCTAAGGATTTCATTGACACCCTTACCAAGAAACATAGCCTGCCTCGGCAGCTGTGGGAACACCGGTAGTGTTCTCTTCTTATGCTCCAGTGGCTGCGTCTCCTCCTCTTCTTTGGATTCTATCTGTGTCAAAGCTTATTTCTTTTGTACCTATGGACCTGAGCTCAGTCCTACCCCTACTTCCTGACATTTCTTCTTCAATATATCGACGGGAAAAACATAATGCATCCCCAACTTGCGCGGGTTGTGTTTGACTCCAGGTCATGGCATAACCTCCTTGTCGAAGGCCTATTAATCCAAATAGAATGGTAGCATGCGTGAATGGAAGTCCTCCCTGTTGGTATACCTTGACCACACAAATGTATGGTCTTTGTTCATGTTGAATGTTATGTTCTCCATATCGCAGTTAAGTATCTCCGACAGAATGCACTACCTTTGTTTTGTGTCGATCGGTCTGTTGTGCCACTTAGAGAACGTCATGTTGTTGAATGCATTGTTCTTGGAGTCTGCCCTTGAATGCCAGGGATAAAACATTTTCTCCAAGTGTGCCTTATCTGTTGGTGCCAACTGTCTTTTGAAGGGTGGCTTCCACTTGAGAATTGTGAACACAAGAAACAAGTATTCGTAGGTGAAAGTACCACCTTTCTCATGGGCTTCCTCGCAGGCCACGAGGAGTTACTCCAATAGGTATTTTCACCAGTTGAAGATAGTGTCATTGGTGCAAAAATATTCCACTGAAAAAGAATTCAGTGTGCATTCTCCCTTGTAGTAGGACCTCATAACTTTGCTAGCAATGATGTAGCAACCAGTCCTAATTGTCTCAGGTAGTATGGGATTGAGTTTGGTTGTGCGCCCCCCCTCTATGTGTGAAACATCTCATATAGGTTGGGCTCCCCCTTCTTCTTGTCGTGCTTGATGGGACCCTGGAAAAATTTGGACAAGTCCTCACCCTCGAGGGACAGTCTAGTAAGCTCATGGATGTCCTCTGCATGGACTAGATATCTCCTATCGAAACACAGACTTTTTTCATGCACTCTGCTGATAAGAAACTTGGTACACCTCGTAACTTCCCTAGTGGTGCCGAAAATTGGTAAGTCTTTGAGGTTCATTATGGTCGAATTGAACAAATTGATAAAGTCGAGCTTTGGCAGAAACTGCATGCCTCCCAACTCTTCTGGAGAGATACTCCAGAAAACGTCAATGTTCATTTGAGGGAAAAAGACTTGGTATGTCAAGTCAAGGTCGAGGATCTTGACTTGATTGACCTTTCCTTTGATATTGCCCACAACCTCAACCCAAGGGTCACAGGTCCCATCTAGTACTACATCCTTTGAAATGACACTTTGGCTCCATGTATCTCTCGGCATGGTCATTATACACTATCAACGAATTGGATAGGAGAAATAGGGATTGGGGATCATGAGTAATGGTCGATGGATTACACAGGCTTGCTCACTCTTCAGAATTCATAAATCTCTAAGTTCATTCTAGGAAATAATGCATCCTACACCGAGTCCTCATACCCTTATACCCAGGCTGAGCTGGCAAGTTCTGTAATAACTATTATACATCATTATGCTATAGATGCAACTTGGATCTAAGTTGTCTGATGGGACTGGTTAATAGGGTAAATCTCTCAGGTGATCTCACCATTTACTGGGAAAGTTGGTCAGGGACATGGTCAGTTTCATACCTTATCGTTTAATGGATGAGAATCCTGGCATGAATACCGATGGAATCATCACTTATCAAGGATTTATGGCTTAATCGAATTTAGATGGGGTATTGTAGTAGTAGTAAAGGTTGTGACTGGACTGGGTTTGTGTGGCACATGGACTCAAATTGCATATGGATTCACTCTCCCTCCAACCACAAAGGGGTCCCCATAATATTATTGACTATCATTAATAGGTTCTTGACGCTTCTGATCCTATGTTGTTGAGTAAGCAATTCTACATCAAAACAACACTTAAACAAAAAAATGAACTACCTGTCACGACACAACGATGAGATATTCAACTTTATTAACTAAATTCACAACAATTTGCAAGAAAATTAAAATTTAACTACTATACATGCTCCTTTGAACTAGAGAAATGATCCTTTAGCTCATTTCCGAGATAGATAGGGTTTTAGGGCGAGCGCCATTCACCCATCCTGGTCGCAACATACCATCCAGTTGTGCAAGTCTTACTGCTCCAGACGGTTGGATCTCCGCAACTATAAATGGTCCCAAAAAATGCATGCACAATTTTCCTGGATGTTTCTGGTATCGACTGTCATAAAGTAGGAAATTATCTCCTTACACAAATACTTTGGTCTTAATGTGTTTGTCATGCCAAGATTTTTGCCTTTCTTTCTCAACTGACTGATGGAAGTCTGTTAAAAACCTGGTATCTTCAAGTTCTTTCACAACTGATTCATCCTTCGACATGTGTGTAATCTGTGCAATATACAAACTTGGAGTAATGAATTCTGCAGGTACCATAGCCTCTTTCCCATAAACTAGCTGAAACAGAGTGTACTTGTGGAGTTTCTTTGTGGTTGTCCTGTAAGCCCTTAGTACTGTTGGAACTCTGTCATCCCAATCTTCTCTGTTTGCGCAACAGACCTTCGTTAATCCTATATCTAGAATATTGTTAAACGCTTCCACTGTTCCATTAGATTGTGGATGGTAGGGACTACGTTTATGATGTTGGATCAAGAACTCTGTTGTAAGATTTTTTATTGTACTACTGATAAAATAATCTCCTTGATCACTGGTCAAACTCCTAGGACATCCAAATCGAGTGATAATATTTAAAAAAATGAACCTAGCACCAGTATCGGTCGAACAATCCTAAACAGTTGTTTCCTTAGCCCAATGTGCAAGGTATTCAGTTGTGGTAATAAAATACCTAGCCTTTGAATAATTAGTTATGGGGTTGATTGACCCAATGAAGTCAACCGCCCACTTCTCAAATGCTTATAAATCTCAAACTGGTTGAAGTGGAAATTCATCTCGTCATGATAATTTACCCACTCTTTGACAAACATTGCATGATCTAGCATATGCCTTTGCATCCTTGAAGAGCATGGCCCACCATAGTCTATCTTGGAGGACTTTCCACACAGTGGCCTTTCCTCCAACATGACCTCTCACAACTCCACTGTGACACTCCCATAGTATGTCTTGTCTTTCATGATTTAAGGCACATCTTCTGAGGCTACTATATAGTCCAAACTTATACAATTTTTGTGCAATCAATTGATAGTCCACTTCTCTAACCACCAAATGGAATTCCTTGGTTGCATAGTATGTTTCTGGGTAGGCACTATAATTAAGAAGATTGTTCTGTCTTCCAAGTATTTTGGTATGGACTCAACATGGAACATGTTTGCATCTGGAAGTTGATCATCGATTGCTCCGTCATTTTTGCCTAACTCGATGTAACACCCTGTTTCCCCTAGTCTATAAAAATAATTATGCTGGCCAAGAACTGTGGCAAAATCAAAGATGTGAATGTGTGATTCTGAATGGACCTTAGTATACCAAGTCGACGAATGTAAATTAACATTATGAATATATATGTGTGTGTGTGTGTGTGTGTGTGTGTGTGTGTGTGTGTGTGTGTGTGTGTGTGTGTGTGTGTGTGTGTGTGTGTTGCAAGACTGTTGGGAGGGGGATGTGCTGAAAAAGAGACCATGATGGTTGAAGAAAGGTGGTGGAAGGCACCTGGAATGGTGGTGTTAACTTCCATCAAAACCAATACCGTATTTGGTCCTCACTGGCCCGAAGAACCAAGAGCGGCTCGCTGGCCCCGAAATGAATTACTCGCCATGTTGGTAGGTGAAGAGGTTCCTCATGAGTTAATGAGGGATGGGGGTGAACCGCCCATCCATGGAGGGATCAGACCTAACCACCAAGGGGAAATTCTTACCACACGCAACCTCGTTGGAAAAGAAAAGGCAAGTAAAAGGTGTGGAAAGGGGGACGCAAAAGAGGATCGCGGGGAAAAGAGATTGAAATAACTCTGGAAAAAAATACAGAGTGAGTGATAACAGAGAATAAGGAGAGTAACCTTTGTTCTCGATCGTTGAAGAATAGAGATAGAGAGTCTCAAGCATCGTGGTATAGCTCAGGGGTGGCTAGTGGTAAATCCATTCGGAGTCACTGAGCCTACGGTTGGGTGGAAACGAGCACCCCTCTCAGTAGTTGCATCACTTGGTGTTGTTTTTCTGATAAGTGTTATATCTTGTATATTGCATTTAAATATCTTGGAATGTATGGTCATGGTTTGAACACTTATAAATGGTTTCTGTGTAGAAATGTCTGCATGGTGTTTGATCAGAAATGGTGGTTGCATGCTTATATTGGAAAGACCATATATGACTTACATATATATTTGTATATATGTATATTTTGAACGGATTCAGTATTCAAGTCTGTTCTCAGGAAATCTATTCCCTTATTTTATCTCAAGTAATGCCTGGGATAGATCTTCCCATAGGGACACCCTTTTTAAAGTTTACCTAAGAATCTGCCAGAGGATTTTATGGCGTAAGTTTGAAAAACCCTGCACAAGAGAGAGAATGGTCCTCTCAGACTTAGGACATTTTGGTGTTTTGGCACCCGGGGTATCTAGGTGCGAGTCCTCTTGTACTCGCGAGTCCCGAAACCCCGACCCACGAAATCTCGAAACGACAGCATGTGGATGAATTAAGGACCTCTCGGTGGTTTGGTACCCAGGATACCCTTCCTCTTGCTAAATGCACGAATGAGATCCTTTCAGAGGATTTACGGTCTATTGCAACCATTAAATTGAATGAAGGAACACATGCGTTAATGCCTAGACCCCTTTTTAACCTTCGTAAGTAGCGAGGAAATTGGGACCGTCGATTCCAGGACCCATGTGAGTACCTGGATTGTCCAGCTGTAGAGTACATGTGGTGACCGGTAAGTGTTTCAGATTTTTAGCACCCGGGAGATCAGAGGGTAAGAACCCTTGTCCTCACGACTCATGAAATCACGACATATGAAATCCCGAAATGCTAGCATGTGGGTAAGTTATGAGTTTTCGGAGTTTCGTTACTCGGGACACCTAAGGGTAAATTCCCTTGTACTCACAAGTCCCGAAACCTCGACTTGTGAAATCTCGAAATGGCATAGTGTTACTTGGTTCGGTATTTCGATGTTTCGGTACCCAGGACACCTAAGGGTAAATTCCCTACTCACAAGTCCCGAAATCCCGATTAGCGAAACCCAGAAATGAACTAGCATGGATGAGTTGTGATGTTTCAGCATTTCGGTACCCGAGACACCTAAGGGTAAATTCCCTTGTACTTGCAACTCCCGAAATCTCAATTAGTGAAACCCTGAAATGGTCTAACGTCGATTTGAGTCTTGATGTTTCGGTGTTTCGGCACCCGGGGTATCTAAGGGCGAATTCCCTTGTACTCACAAGTCTTGAAATCCTGACATGTGAAATCCCGAAATAACAGTGTGTGGCTAAATCCCGACATTTTGATGTTTCGGCATCCGGAATATCCAAGGGAAAGATCCTTTGTACTCGCAAGTCCCGAAATCCCAACTTGTGATATCCCGAAAGATAGAGTGTGGAAAAGTTATCATATTTCGGTATTTTCGCACCCGGGGTACCTAAGTGCGGGCCCCACATATTCGCCAGTCTTGAAACCCCAAAATAGTGGGGTATGTTTAGAGATTTTGATGACTCAGAGCTTTTGGCTTCTGGGAAACCTAGGAGTGTGACCACTTGTTCTCACATAACACGAAATCCCAAAAGGAGGAATGTCGAAATGGCTTAGCATGGATAATATTGGGTATTTCGTTATTTCGGTACCCGAGATACCTATTGGCAAGTTCTCTTGTACTCGCCAGTCCCAAAAACCCAAAGTGCGAAACCCCAAAATAGGGAAGCATATTAGAGCTTGGTGTTTTCAGAGTTTTGGCTCCTAGGAAACCTAGGTGCGAGACCTCCTATCATCGCACATCCCAAAATCCCGATGGATAAATTCCCAAAATAGTGAAGCATGTTAGAGCTTGGTGTTTCGGATTTTCGGCCCCCGGGAAACCCAGGTGTGAGACCTCCTGTCATCGCACATCCCAAAATCTCGATGGAGTAAACCCCAAAAAGTGGAGTGCCATATTTTAAATCCGAGGCAATTTTTAGTTATGACAAACTATTGGTCCCCTTCAGATTTCTACACTTCGAGAGACAAGAGAGAAGGGGATCGCATGCAGCACAATTTTTCGAATCACAAAAGCCGGAAGTACCTCTCTGGTAAGGCCTGTGGTCATGACCCACAATCGCATGGGAAAGAATAAGGGATGGTAGGAACTGCATCATGCCCCATAGGAATTCAAGGAATTCTGTTCCTTGGTGAAAAGAAGGAAAAAGCCAAAAATTCAGAGTTCCTGTAGTGGGTATGTTACAAATTGGTATCAGAGAATGGTTACAACACTTGGCCTACTTGTCCTCATGAATGAGTTGCGCAGAAGATTCGTTCGAAGCACTCCTAAAAGGAGTAACCCTCTATATTAACCCCCTAAATCAAAAGGTCAAAGTTCAAAATGAAAACCTCGATTGTGTGTATGCATGTGAAAGAAATATGAATTATGTACTGGTTATAATAAATATAAATATTGACTAACAACCAACGTTTTTCTTTTGCACACAAAGCGGAAGACCAACCGCAGAAAATTGAAGATGTAGAGAATGGTGACTCACCATGAATTGGGGGAGGGCTCCCACAATAGAGATGAAGAGTCTGACGAAAGGAGGGCGGTAGGGACCCCTCCAGATCTAGCCGAGACTGTGAGGAGTCCCATGGTCAAATTACAAAGCTGCAAGGTTGACAATGAGAGGATCATGAAAGAACAAGAAAAGAAAACATAAATTAACACAGTTTTATTACAGAGCTTATCCGACCTACAAAGAGAAATGCAGCATGAACCTAAGGTACAGAAACATGGTTATATCAATGGCCATACTGAGAGGAGCACCTCAAAAAAGGTCCATCCCAGAGGTAAGGGACAAGCGTCAAATGATTCCTCTGGGAAGGAAGCTGGCAGTTCGGAGGGCTCTTCTAGCAGCAGAACTAGTTCCTATTCCCAAAGAAAATAGAAGAAGCAAAAGCTTTCCAAGGGTCATAAATTTGAAGAATTCAATAAGGCCAAACCTCCCTCCTTCGATGGTGAAATAAATAAGGGAGAGGAAGCGGAGGCCTGGCTGCTTGGACTAAAGAAGTTTTTAGAGTCCATGACTTCTCAGAAAATTTGAAGGCCCGAGTGGACACCTTCAACTTGAACGGAAAGGCTTCCATTTGGTGGGAAGACCTTAAGAATGTGAAAGGAGGTTGTGAAGAGGACCTGTCTTGGGAATGGTTTGAGAAATACTTCCGGAAGAAGTATTTGTCGAAAAAATATTTTGACAAGAAGACTAAAGAGTTTTATGAACTCAAACTGGGACAACTCACTATAGTAGAATATGTCAAAAAATTCCTCTATTTGTTGAGGTATGTACCTTATATAAAAGCAGAAAAGGAAAAGGTACAACGCTTCATCAGCGGACTATCTAAGGACTATCGGAACATAATTGAATTTGATGAGCCAAATACCCTAGAAGGAACTATCCAAAAGGAAACCTATTGTCATGAACAGCTTGGACATCAAACAGAACCTCACGAGGGATGGAAATAGAAGAATAGTTCGAGATTTCAGAAAAAGGGGATTAAATCCCCAGGATTTAAGAACTATAAGAAGAACCCAAGAATGAGCTTCCCAGCCTGAAGTGTACACCAGCAGAATTTTCCCTCCTTGGGAGGAAATAAAACTTCTGAATCCATACCAGTGAAGACTGATAACCCAAAGAGAGAACCTTTGAAATTTTGGGGTTGCAAAGAAGAACATCTATTGAGAGACTGCCCACACCGGCAACAAAATAGTTAGAGAATTTATAACATCCAGGAAGCTACCACCATCAATGATGTGGCCAAGAGTGTGCCACAAATTTATGTAGCCTTGGATAATAACCAAGATGACCACCAATCTTCAGTAGTGGAAATAGAAGGTATGATTTCCAACCATCTGGTGTATATTTTGATTGACCCTGGTTCAAATTTGAGTTATATATCCCCTAAGGCTATTGATAAGTGTAAACTACAGCCACAAAATCCAACCAAGCCATGGTTGGTATAGTTAGCCACTGGCACCAAAATAAGGGTAGCAGAGGTCATACCAGCCTGCCAATTAATGTTGGGTGAATTCCCCACCCAAGCAACCCTTAACATATTACCCCTGGGATCATATGATCTGTTGATTGGTATGGACTAGCTAGCCGCCCATAAAGCTAGATTAGACTGTTACCATAAAACCTTAGAATGTGTAAGTAAATAAGGGAAAAGGATAACCCTTCAAGGGATCCGAAAACCTGTCTCGGTGAGACAAATATCAACTCTACAAATGAGAAAGTATTGCCGAAAAGGATGTCCCCTATATGAAATACAGGTGTTGAAAACTATTGAATATGACAAACCAAGCCTCGAAGACCACCCTACCCTAAGAGAATATAGAGATGTATTTTCGGAAGAGGTATCGGGTCTACCTCCGAGAAGAGACATAGACTTCTTGATAGAACGTGCACCGGGAGTTGTGTCAGTGTCTAGGACACCCTATCAGATGAGCACACCCGAGTTAGTTGAACTCAAATTGCAATTAAGAGAAATGATGGATAAGGGCTATATCTGGCCCAACGTGTCTCCATGGGGAGCACCAGTCCTATTTGTGAAAAAGAAGGACGGTACCCTTAGACTGTGTATAGATTATAGACAACTCAATAAGGTAACCATAAAGAATAAGTACCCCTTGCCCAGGATCGATGACCTGTTTGATCAATTGGGGGGTGCGTCTATTTTCTAAAAGATTGACTTGAGGTTGGGATACCATCAAGTCCGAATTAAGGGTGAAGACATCCATAAAACTTCCTTTCGGATGAGGTATCGTCACTATGAGTTTGTGGTAGTACCATTTGGGTTAACCAATGCCCCTGTCACTTTCATGTGCTTGATGAAAAATGTACTTAGCAAATTCCTAAACAAATGTGTGCTGGTTTTTATTGATGATATATTAATTTACTCCAAGAATAGAGAAGAGCATGAAGAGCATCTTAGGCTTGTGCTGCAAGTGCTAAGAGAACATCGGCTCTATGCCAAAATCAACAAATGTGAATTCTTCTAGAATAAAATACATTACTTAGGCCATGTTCTATCCGAAGGAGTAGCGGTAGACCCTGAGAAAATCAGGTCTATCATGGAATGGCCTACCCCAAAGGATGTTTCATATATCATATCTTTTATCAGATTAGTAGGATACTATAGGATATTTATAAAAGGATTCTCCAAGATTGGTTTTCCAATCACTGCCCTCTAGAAGAAGGGGGAAAAATTCACATGGACACAAAAATGTGAAGAAAGATTTCAAACCCGAAAACATCTACTGACCCACGCACCCGTGTTGAAGATCGCCGATCCCGAAGCCAATTTCCTCATCTGCATAGATGCCTATAAGGAAGGGCTTGAAGGATTCCTTATGCAAGGAGAAAGTGTGGTCTACTATGAATCTCGAAAATTGAATGAGCACGAAGTCAACTATGTGACCCATGATCTAGAGCTCGCTGCCATAGTGCATGCCTTGAAAATGTGGAGGCATTATCTCCTGGGAAGAAAATTTGTACTTATGATAGACCACTGTGGATTGCGATATCTGTTTGACCAACCAAAGCTCAATGATAGACAAGCTAAGTGGATTTCCCTCCTTAGTGAGTTTGATTTCGAAATCAAACACATTAAAGGAAAGGAAAATAGGGTGGATGATGCCCTTAGCAAAAGTATGAAAACAATTCGCCTGGAAGTGGTGAGAACCTGTAAGACGGATGTCAAAAAAAGATTCAGAAATGCACAAAAGACAGACACATTCTTCCAGATCGTGACCTCATACCTGTAGCAAGAACCCACAGGGATAAAGTATGAAGGCTACCAGATGACAGAAGAAGGTCTACTCACTTACCGAAGCAGACTATATATTCCAGATTGTGATGACTTGAAGAGGTTCATTATGGATGAACTACATAAAAGACCCTATACTGGTCATCCAGAATATCAGAAAATGATCACGGCCACCAGGAAACAATTCTACTGGCCTGGATTGAAGAAAGACATAACCGAGTACTTAGCCAAATGCATAGAGTGCCAACAGGTTAAAGTAGAACACTGACACTCAGCAGGATTATTGCAACCTTTACCAATCCCAAAATGGAAATGGGAAACCATCTCCATGGATTTCATCACTGGGTTACCAACCTCGACCAAACAGAATGACACCATTATGGTAGTGGTGCATAAATTGAGCAAGTCCGCTCATTGTATCCCCGTCAAGTCAACTTGTAAGGCAATAGACATTGCCAACGTATTCATGAAGGAGATATTTAAACTGCATGGTTTGCCGAAAGAGATCGTGTCTGATAGAGACACAAAATTTACTTCCAACTTTTGGAAATCACTAATGGTTGGTTTAGAGACCAAGTTGTTGTTTAGCACCGCCTATCACCCTCAAACCAACGGACAAACAGAAAGAGTGAACCAAATACTAGAAAACATGTTAAGAATGCATGTAATGCATCAACCAAAGAAGTGGGAAGACTACCTACCACTGGTGGAATTCACTTATAACAACGGCTACCAAGAATCCTTTAGGATGAGTCCGTTTGAAGTCCTCTATGGTAGACCGTGCAACACTCTTGTTAGTTGGAGTAATCCCATAAACAGAATTTATTTTGGACCTGACATGTTGAAAGAAATGGAACAACAAGTGACTCAGATAAAACAAAACCTAAAGGTCACTCAAAACCGACAGAAAAGTTACGTCGACCAAAAGAGAACTCCAAGAGAGTTCAAGACAAGAGACCATGTATATCTTAGAGTTAGGCCCAGGAAGAGTTCCCTAAAAATGGGAGCTTGTGCCAAGTTGGCACCTCGATACTGTGGACCCTTTGAGGTTCTAGATAGAGTGGGACCTATAGCTTACAAGCTAGCACTTCCTCCCACAGTAAAAGCACATGATGTTTTCCATGTTTCATTATTGAAGAAATATGTACATGATTCTAATCATATAATTGACTGGTCTGTGATCCAGGTGGAACTGGAGGGAGAATTCCTACCAGAACCTCAATGCATACTGTATAGAAAGGAAACCCCACTCCGAAACCAAACCATTGCACAGGTCAAGGTGAAGTGGAGGCATTTTGGCCCAGATGAGGCTACATGGGAAATGGAGGATGCCATGAAATAGGCATATCCAATTTTGCTTACCTCTGTACATACATGTCATGATGATAGATAGAACATTGAGGATGATGTTCCTTTAAGGAGGAGGGAATTGTAACACCTTGTTTCCCCCAGTCTATAAAAATAATTATGCTGGCCAAGAACTATGGCAAACTCAAATATGTGAATGTGTGATTCTAAATGGACCTTAGTATACAAGGTCGATGAATGTAAATTAACATTATGAATAT
>ML810464.1:44141-107525 GCA_009831015.1 Picea engelmannii
TCAATATGTACCAACATCATCAACTATACACCTCATGTATGTGCCAACTTATCAACTACTTGTCTCAACCATGTACTCAACATGTACCTCAACCAAAATCCCTCATCAATTTCATCATAAAAATATGATTTGTAGCTCTGTAATAGAACTGGTGTATATCATCACATTCCTGCAAACCTTCCTTAACTTTAACAACAAGAGACTAGCATTTTCATCAAACTTTTCTTTAGTCTCACATGCCTAGTTTTGGATTAGTCAACAACCCTAACTTGAAGCAATCATAACTATGAACTTGTATTGTATAAAGATCTTAAACTGATACACAATGTTCATCAGTGTGTTTTATAAAATTCCTTCAGGTGTCACTACTTGGAAACTCTCATAAAATAAGTTATAGAAAAAATGGCATACCTTGCTGAATTCTTTCTTTTCTAGGCAACGACCTTGTAGAGCATTCACTGCACAATATATTCATTGAAATGACTTGAAACTATTAAAAATAATACTAAATACTATACCCTAACTAACACATTTGGTGTCACTGAATTTGGATATTTTATGAAGAAGTTATGACATGTTTAACCGAAACACCTATTTTTTACTAGTTTCAGAACTAGCCACAGACCCTATTTTCCACAGAGTGTACCTCCCAAAATCCATCGACCCACAAGATGATTTTTTACCACAGATACTTGGGTATGTTTTCTCAATGGAATAGAAATTTCACGGTCTAAATCATTACAAAATTTTCTTTTTTATCGAAAATGGTGAGATGACCTCTAAATAACATACCTTATAAAGCACCATCAAAAGAATTTATCCTTCCTTGCATTTCAGCCTTCTTTTCTTCACCTTCCCTCAAAAATTCGGCTTAGATATCCTTGTTTACCTCAGACACCTTTAGATATTCAATATCCTCAAGTGTGATTAAAATGAGAGAGCCTTGCCTCTTATTTATACTCTCCAAGTAGATTCCTTAAAAACATATTCTAGGTCACTTGGCCCACTTTCCTTATTTTAGGGTTAACCCACTTCTAATTTATCCATTAAATTTATTATTGAAATAATTTATTTTTTATTCACTTTGAATTATAATATACTCATCAGTTCACTTTATTATTTACCTTTTAAAATCCTTGAAACCACTTTGACTACTTTGACCTTTTGGGGCTTCTAGATGACATATGAGGGTCCTCCAACTTCGTAAGGCTATAACTCTCTAATAGTGAGGAGTTATGTGATGTTCTTCATACCATTGGAAATGGTATGACAAGAACTATCCATATAGGATAGTTTCCCTGACAAATTCACTATCCTTCATCTCATTATTCCACAATTAAGCATTTGTTCTCTTACTCTGCAAAGCGTCTTCCCGTGAGGGATTTCACCATAAGGGTACCACTTTGGAGTTCATCGATATTTACTTCTTATAAACCATGAAAAAAAAATAATGAGTCATATTTACATCAAACAATATTGGGTCCATTACCCAAACCTTTTTGCTACAGGGTTTTCTTCAAGGGTTGACATCAATGACAACCAACCTTAATCAACAATCTCCCCCATTGGCATTGATGGCAACACTCTGATGAAATACTGAAATCATATCACTCATGCTCCCCTTGGAATCATGTCTCTATCCTTTGCATCTGATAAATCTGTCTCTATCCTTTGCATCTGATAAATCTCTCCCCCTTTTTCATCAATGGCAAAGGTATCTTTCCATCCGGGGTTGCTCCCCCTAACTGAACTATCCTCTTATGGTGCTTCCTCGTGTACATATAAGACATATAAGATAAACATTCAAAAATCATTCATTTTGGAGTATAAATAAATCCAAGTATTTGGCAAAGATATTCAAAGGCTTCCCTTGGAAGTGGTTTTTTAAAGATGTCTACCACTTGTTCTTTTGTGCCCACATACTCAACTCCGATGTTCTTTTCTGCAACATGTTCCCATAGAAAGTGATACTTGATTGGAATGTTCTTCATCTTGGAGTGCATCACTGGGTTTTTTGAGATACTAATGGCACTTGTATTATCACAATATATTGGAATGGGATCATCATACTCAACCTATATATCTGTCAAAGTTTGTTTCATCCAAATAACATGTGTACAACATGTTGTTGCTGCAATATACTCTACCTCGGCTGTAGATAGAGATACTGATGATTGTTTATTTCTTAGACATGATACCAAACACTCACCTAAGTAGAATATTTCTCCATTGGTGCTTCGTCGGTCATCAATACAACCTACCCAATCTACATTTGTGTAGGAAATAAGTGATAGATATCTTCCTTTTGGATACCATAATCCAAACTCTTATGTTCCTTTGAGACATATGAAGATCCTCTTTATTGCTAATACATGTGATTCCTTTGGTGTTGCTTGAAATTGTGCCACCTATCCAACTGCCTGCATTACATCTGGTCTAGATGTTGTCACATATAGTAGGATGTCAATCATTGACCTATATTTCCTTTGATCTGTAGACTTCGAATCATCATCTTTGCTCAACTTACAATTGGTTTGCATGGGAGTGATAACTGGTTTGCAATCTTCCATTCCGAACCTCTTTAGCATTTCTCTGATATACCTGGTTTGAGAACTAAAAATTCCTTGGTTGCTTTGACATATCTGAAGTCCCAAAAAGAATGATAGTTATCCAAGTAACGACATTTCAAATTCATTTTGTATGTCTTTTGCAAATTTCTGGCTTAACCTGTCATCATCACTACCAAAAATAATATCATCAACATAAACTTCAATTAATAAAATATTACCCTGATGTAGAGGTTGTTGTCTGCACTTCCTTTTTTGAACCCTGCCTTTTGCAGATACTTATCCAGACTGGAGTACCATGCTCTAGGAGCCTGTTTTAGACCATACAAGGCCTTCTTTAATTTACACGTGTATTCTGTGTTCTCTGACAAATGAAATCCTTCGAGTTGTTCAATGCAGACTTCTTGTTCAATTTCCCCATTCAGAAAAGATATTTTTACGTCCATATAATATACTTTAACATTTTTTGAGCATGCATAAGCTAAAAGCAAACAGATTACTTCCATTCAGGCAACTATGGAAAATGTCTCTTCAAAGTCGATTCCTTCAATTTGTGCATATCCTTTACATGTCAATTTATCTTTGTTCCTTGTAACCTGTCCATCTTCATTCAATTTATTCTTGAAATCCCATTTTGTGTCGATCACATTCTTATTCTTTGGTCTTGGAACCAATTCCCAAGAGTCATTTTTCTCTATTTGATCTAATTCTTCATCCATGGCCTTATTCCAAAATTCATCCTTGTTGGCTTCTTCAAAACAGTTTGGTTCAATTGTAGATAAGAGTGTTAGGTCTGTTTGTTTTGGTGAACGGTTTTTTCTTCTAGTCTCAACTCCTGCATCTTTGTTTCCAATAATATGATCTAAAAGATGATTCTTCTATACTTGTTTGCTAGGTGTCTTTGGAGATACTTGTTGAACTTGATCTTTTGCTTCTGTTGGATTATCTTCATCTTCATCTTCCTCTTCTACTTCTTTTTCATCTTCTTCTTCGAAAAGTTGTTCCATTGATTTGTTTTCTTCTTCTTTTGATTATGGTCTTCCTGTTTCATCAATTGTTACATTGATGCTTTCCACAACTTTGTTTAATCTTAGATTGTAACACTTGTATGCTTTCCTTGTACTTGAGTAACCAACAAGTATTCCTTTGTCCACAGGAGAGTCAAACTTTCCCATTTTTCCATCTTCTCTTTTGATGTAGAATTTTCTTCAAAAAACTCTAAAGTGCTTCACATTTGTTGGTATTCCTTTCCATATCTCGTAGGGAGTTTTATTAGTGTTGTTATTAAGAATTACTCTGTTTTGAATGTGAACTATTGTATACACTTATTGTGTCCAAAAAATATTTGTCAACTTTGAATCCATGATCATTGTTCGAGCCATTTCTTGTACTATCATATTCTTTCTTTCAACAACTCCATTTTGTTGAGATGTCCTAGCGACAGAGAAGTGTCTTTTTATTCCATGATTGCTACAGTAGTCCATAAATTTGTTTGAGGTGAATTCTCCACCATTATTTGATCTTAAGCCTTTGATTCTTGAATCCATCTCATTTTCAACCATTTCTTTGTAGATTTTGAAGTTTTCAAAAGTTTCTGACTTGTTCTTGAGTGATGCAGGAGCATCGTCAACTCATCAAGCGAGCCAGTGCAGAAGCGGAAGACAGCTGGACAGCACCAGCACCAATTTTGAAAACACCTTGATATTGTTGTGCCAAACATTAATGTGTGAAATTAATGAAGCGCACTTTATATATTGTAATGGACCTTGAGCGGATAGCTCTCGTCCTTTAGGTAGATAGACGACATTTAATTTAGTTAATGCTGGTAGATAGAAATTTAATTGTAGATTTGATAGCGTAGAGTCCAAGAGGGAAACGGGATATAGACACCCTCATTGTACATTGTATTATTATTCTAGACTATCGAGAGCATTCAGGAGAAGAGAGAAAGCAGACGATTGTATGAAGAACACCCATGTACAGATATTGAATTAATAGAAAGAGATTGATTCAATTCCATGGTTTGTGTCATTCTCTGTGTATTTATGATGTTATGCTCATGAATGTTTATTTTCTGTTATAAACTTGTTGTTATATGTTGTGTATGTGATTTTATGGTTGAATAGAAGTCTGAGAGGGAATGCGAATGAGTTTCAATTGTTTCTCTAATTGAGCCAAGAGATTCCTTCAAGGAGTGCAGTGAATTGTCCGCAAGGAGTGCATCGACAAAAGGGTTCAATTAGAGTTAGTTGTTGTTCTCATTCATCTCAGAAGTGTAGAGATATAGTGCCCTGCAAGGAGTGCACAGGCCACACGAAGCCTCAGAGTTGTGATTCTGAGTAAAGGGATTGGAAGACTATCGTTGCAGCAGTGCGCGGAGTCAAAAGATTCAACACTTAGATGTTGTTGAAGATTTGCGCAAGGAGTGCGTGCAAAGAATTCTTTCAAAGGAATTGAGAAGTCAAAAACAAGCTCAGGAGGAGTAGGCCTTCGAATTTATTGAAGGATAATCCCAAGGGGAATTGTCGTTGAAGGTTCAAAAAATAAATCACTGCAGGTTTGCGCGCAGGGTGACGAGTTTTGTGGAAGAACGACTCGTCGTTTTGTGGATTGGACAAGGAACAAGGTGGACGGTTGGTACTCTTCGTGGAGAATCTGCGATTTTCTATAATTCATTAGATCTCTCGGAGTAGCTGAAAGGTTATCGTGCAAGCATGGAAAGGTTTGAAGCTTAGGAGGGCAGGAGTCGTCGATCGGGATCACGAGGAGCATTGGATCTACTCGTGTATCGGCACATCGGAAGTTCATGAGGTAAGACTCCAAACCTATGCAACAAAAGTCACGATATAGTGAGGTGCGATATTCCAACCGTTGTGGAAGTACTGTGGGCCACAGGAGATAGTGGAAGACAGGTGGCATAAACCATCGTAGGTTTGACATCTTGGGCATTGGGAGTCAAGGTAGGAGTCATTTGGTTGCGTGAGTAGTGAAGTCGCAAGGGAGCGAGATCGCGAGTCTCGGCTTTTCAGGGCATCGGGTATCAGAGGTGGGAACCCCGAGTGGTTGGTGTCGCGAGCTGCAAACTCGCAATAGAGTGAGGTCCCGATAGCGGAGGGAGAAAAGTCAACTTGGTTGATCCATCAGGTCTCAGGGATTCGAGAGCCCAGATATCGATAGTGAACTCGCAAAGCCGCAAAGTTCTGATCCTCCGAGTGCAGAAAAGGGGGATTGAGCGAAGAGGAGCTGTGGGTAAGGAAGATTCCCGATAAGGGATAAGAAGAATCGTTGACGTTCTTCGAGCCGTGAACAAAAGAGAAGGTCCTGAGGAGAGCGGTCGTACTCTGAGGAGTGCAGCGTTTGCATCAGAGTGGTATTAGAGAAGGTTATATTTTTCTTTATGTAGCAAGAGAAGAGGATTCTCCATGCCTCCCAGAAGAGAAAGGCAGTCACCTGACCCGGAAGACAGGGAGGTGTGAAGAAGAGGTAGGCCGGTAGGAAATCCAGAAATGGAGAGGCAGATGAGAGATCTCTGAGAAAGGCTTGAAGAGATGGAGACAACTCAGAGACGCGTAGTTGGTGCAGGGGATCTTAGTGATTCCAAGGTTGAAGAGGAAACTGGACATGAAGAAGAGGTCACAGCAGAAGATGAATCAACCGAGCGGTTGATCAAAGACATTTCCATAATGGGTGCGAAAGCCAAGATGGACATTCCAGTTTACGAAGGAAATATGGATACAGAAGAGTTGCTAGATTGGATTAGAGCTCTTGACACTTACTTCGATTATGAGGATATCTAAGAGGATAAGAAAGTCAAGCATGTTGTTACGCGCTTGAAGGGACATGCAGCATTGTGGTGGGATGAGCTACAAGTAGATAGACGTTGCAAAGGCAAGCAAAAGATCAAGAGTTGGGATCGAATGATCGGGAAGATGAAAGCGAAGTTCATCCCAAGGGATTACCAAATTACTTCGTTCAGGAGAATGCAAAACCTGAAACAAAATCTTATGACAGTGAAAGAATACATTGAAGAATTCTATCGACTGAACATCAGAGCAGGTCATCGGGAGAGCGATGATGAGAAGGTTTCCAGATATATGAATGGTCTGAGATACGACATTCAGGATGAATTGAGCATGGTTACCATCATAACGATAGAGGATTCTTATCATATGGCTCTGAAAGCTGAAGAAAAGATGAGCCGTAATCAAGGTCAGCGAGGGCGAGGCAGGAGTCATCCCAGAGGCAAGGCAGTTTCCCAGGAGAAATTCCAGAAGCCCAAAGAGGAATGGAAGAAGCCTCAGGGTAGAGTAGAAAGAGGTGGTACCTCACAGAAAGGGCCTTACATTGAACAGAGAGGACAACAAAATGATGAGCGAGGAGATTATGCTGATGCAAATACTTTTCCTCGTACCAGAGGCAGAGGAAGAGGCCGAGGTGGAGTAATCACATGTTTCACATGTGGAAAGAATGGGCACAAGTCATTTGAGTGTCTAGAGAAAAATAAGGACATCAGAGAAGCTCACATCACTGAAGTCCAGAGGCGGGATGCTGAGACCGAATATGCGGAAGGTGGAAGATCGCTTGGGATGCATAAAATCCTTTTGACACCTGAGAAGGAGGTAGAAAATCTAGTCTAAAGGACCAAACTGTTCAGAACAACTTGCAAGACCAAGGATAGGGTATGCAAGGTTATCGTGGACAGTGGAAGCACGGATAATCTCATTTCAACCGAGATGGTAGAGAAGTTGGAGCTGGAGATGACTGATCATCCCAGTCCATACAGAGTTTCATGGCTACAGAAAGGACACCAGGTGAGTGTTACTAAACAGTGTTTGGTTGAATTCAAAATAGGAGGATACAATGATAAAATTATGTGTGATGTTATTCCCATGGATGTATGTCATCTATTGCTAGGTAGACCGTGGCAATATGACAAAAATGTGATTCATGATGGGAGAACCCATATGTTGCTTCCGATAAAGGATAAGGAGGTGAAACCGGAAGTAAGCAGCACAATACTTCTCATGAGTGGAAAGGATCTTCTTACAGAGGTTGAGAAGAAAGAAGATCCACAATTCTTTGTGGTCAGAAAGCTGAGAATTGTTCTGACTAGCACAAGAGTGGATGATTTACCGATTGAGGTTCAGGAACTAATGGAAGAGTTCGTTGACATCATCGTGGACAAATTACCTCATTCATTGTCACCGATGAGGAGTGTGAGTCATCATATAGATATCATACCAGGAGCAAGTTTACCAAACAAAGTTGCGTATAGGTTGACGCCGCAGGAAAACGAGGAGGTCAAAATACAAGTCCAGGATTTGATGGACAAAGGATTGGTCAGGGAAATCTTGAGTCCATGTGTTGTTCCAATAGTGCTCAGTCCAAAGAAAGATAGAGGCTGGAGAATGTGCATTGATTCAAGAGAAATTAACAAGATAACCATTAGATACAGTTTTCCATTACCGAGAATGGATGATATGATGGATTTCCTGAGCGGGGAAGACAACCTTCAAGACAAACGAAGGATTGTATGAATGGCTAGTCATGCCATTTGGTTTGACAAACACGCCAAGTACCTTTATGAGGTTGATGAACGAAGTCTTAAGGGAGTTCATCGAAAAGTTCGTCATTATGTATCTGGACGACATACTGATTTACAGTAAATCAGAGGCTGAGCATTTGAAGCATTTGGCCATTATGATGAGGAAACTACAGTAGGAGAAGATGTTGATTAATATGAAGAAGTGCTCATTTATGAAGACAGAGCTCATCTATCTGGGATTTGTCATATCGACAAATGAATTGAAGATGGATCTAGATAAGGTGGAGGTAATTAAGAATTGGCCATTACCGAGAAACATTTTCGAGGTGAGAAGTTTTCATGGTTTGGCTAGTTTTTACAGAAAATTCATCAGGAATTTCAGTGGGATTAGCGCAGCAATGATGGATACATTGAAGAAGCGACATAAAACTTTTCATTGGACAGTAGAGGCTGAAAAGAGTTTCAATCTGTTGAAGAGAAAGATAACGGAGTGACCAGTGTTGGTGTTGTCGGATTTTCAGAAAACATTTCAGGTGAAATGTGACGCAAGTGGATATGCCATAGGAGCGGTCTTGAGTCAGGATGACAGGCCAGTTGCATACTTCAGTGAAAAGATGGATGAGGAGAAACTGAAGTACTCCACGTATGATAAATAATTTTATGCTGTCATACAGACATTGAAGAAGTGGAGGCATTACTTGATCCCGAAGGAATTTGTATTGTATAGTGATAATCATGCATTGTAGTTTGTGACTCAGCAAGAGAAGTTGAATCAGAAACATGCTAAATGGGTAGAGTATATGCAGAATTTCACGTTTGTAATTAAACACATTTCGGATACTGCTAACAAAGTGGTTGATGCTTTGAGCAGGAAATGTTTGTTGTTGCAGGAGTTCTGAGTCAAGACATTGGGTTTTGAAAATCTCAGGGACATGTATGCAGGAGATGCAGATTTTACAGAGGCTTATGAGGTAGCTGAGAATCCAATTCTCAAAGATCGAATTCCGTGGATAGATTATATGATCCAGGAAGGATTTTTGTTCAGAGGCAATCAGCTATGCATTCTGAATTGCTCCATGAGGGAAAATCTCTTAAAAGAAAATCACAGTGGCAGATTAGTAATACATTTTGGCCATGACAAGACATTTGCAAAGCTGAGTGAAGAATACTTTTGGCCGAAGATGCGAGAAGATGTCAATAGGTTTGTTAACAGATGTTAGATTTGTCAGCATTCAAAAGGGAAAATGCATAATGCAGGTTTTTATCAGCCATTTCCCATACCAAAAAAGCCATGGGAGGCGATAAGCATGGATTTTGTATTAGGATTGCTGAGGACACAGAGAGGGGTTGATTCCATCTTTGTGGTGGTGGATAGGTTTTCAAATATGGCACATTTTATTCCATTCCAAAAGACCAACGATGCGACTCACATTGCAAATTTGTTTTTTAAGGAGTTCATTCAACTTCATGGATTGCCGAAAAGCATAGTTTCAGACATGGATACAAAGTTCATCGGACATTTTTGGAGGACACTGTGGAAGAAGATGGGAACTAACTTGATGTTTAGTTCTGCCTATCATCCGCAGACAGATGGGAAAATAGAGGTGGTCAACAGGAGTCTGGGAGATTTGTTGAGGAGCCTGGTGACAGAGCATCATAGCATCTGGGATAGCGTATTGCCACAGGCAGGCAGCCAAGAGGATTATCTGAACTGAGGGATTCAGAAAAGGCTACGACTAGCAGTGCTAGCGCAGAAGAATTTTCTGAGGCAATGATGGAACTTCACAGCAGAGTGAAGCAGCGACTGCAGAATTCAAATCAGGAGTATAAGCGCAGAGCAGATCAACATCGGAGACAACTTCAGTTCGAAGTTGGTGATCTAGTTCTGGCACATCTGAGGAAGGAAAGGTTCCCAAGGGGAACATACAACAAGCTCAAAATGAAGAAAATCGGACCATGTAAGGTCTTGAGAAAATTCAGAGAGAATGCTTATGAAATTGAGTTGTCGGATGGCATCGGGATATCTCCAACATTCAATGTCTCAGACTTATATCCATATAAGGCTGGGGAAACGGGAGATGGAAGTGATGAATAGCCAGAAGTCTAGTGGCGGAAGTAGATGTCGATTGCAGAGAAGCAGCGGATGGAGTACATACTGGACAATCGAGTGGGAAAGAAGACCAAAAGAAAAGAATACTTTAAGTATCTGGTCAAGTGGAAGAATCATCCAGTGGAATATGCCAGCTGGGAAAATGAAGCAGTGATTCAGAAGCATGGACAGACCGTGCAGGAGCTCATGGACAGGAGCCCATGAAATTTTTTCAAGCCAGGGAGTATGATGCAAGAGAATCACCAACTCATCAAGCGAGCCAGCGCGGAAGCGGAAGATAGCTGGACAACGCTAGCACCAATTTTGAAAACACCTTGATATTGTTGCACCAAACATTAATGTGTGAAATTAATGAAGCGCACTTTGTATATTGAAATGGACCTTGAGCGGATATCTCTCGTCCTTTCGGTAGATAGATGACATTTAATTTAGTTAATGCTGGTAGATAGAAATTTAATTATAGATTTGATAGCATAGAGTCCAAGAGGGAAATGAGATATAGACACCCTCATTGTACATTGTATTATTATTCTAGATTATCGAGAGCATTCAGGAGAAGAGAGCAAGCAGAGGATTGTATGAAGAACACCCATGTACATACATTGAATTAATAGAAAGATCTTGATTCAATTCGATGGTTTGTGTCATTCTCTGTGTATTTATGATGTTATGCTCATGAATGTTTGTTTTATGTTATACACTTGTTGTTATATGTTGTGTATGTGATTTCATGGTTGAATAGAAGTCTGAGAGGGAATGTGAATGAGTTTCAATTGTTTCTCTAATTGAGCCAAGAGATTCCTGCAAGGAGTGCAGTGAATTGTCCGCAAGGAGTGTGTCGACAGAAGGGTTCAATTAGAGTTAGCTATTGTTCTCATTCATCTCAGAAGTGCAAAGATACAGTGTCGTGCAAGGAGTGCGCAGGCCACACGAAGCCTCAGAGTTGCGATTCTGAGTAAAGGGATTGGAAGACTGTCGTTGCAGGAGTGCGCGGGGTCGAAAGCTTCAACACTTAGATGTTGTTGAAGATTTGCGCAAGGAGTGCGTGCAAAGAATTCTTTCGAAGGACTTGAGAAGTCAAAAAAAAGCTCAGGAGGAGTAGGCCTTCGAATTTATCAAAGAATAAGCCCAAGGGGAATTGTCATTGAAGGTTCTAAAAATAAAGTGTCGCAGGTTTGCACGCAGGGTGACGAGTTTTGTGGAAGAACGGCTCGTCGTTTTGTGGATTGGACAAGGAAGAAGGTGGACGGTTGGTACTCTTCGTGGAGAATCTCTAAGTTTCAGTAATTCATTGGATCTCTCGGAGCAGCCAGAAGGTTACCATGCAAGCGTGGAAAGGTTTGAAGCTCAAGAGGGCAGGAGTCGTCGATCGGGATCACGAGGAGTGTTGGATTTACTCGTGTATTGGCACATCGGAAGTTCGTGAGGTAAGACTCCAAACCTACGCAACAGAAGTCGCGATATAGCGAGGTGCGATATTCCAACCATTGCGGAAGTAGTGTGGGCCACAGGACATAGTGGAAGATAGGTGGCATAAACCATCGGAGGTTCAGCGTCTCGAGCATCAAGACTCGAGGTAGGAGTCATTTAGTTGCGCGATTAGCGAAGTCACGAGGGAGCGAGATCGCGAGTCTCATATTTTCGGTGCATCGGGTATCGGATGTGGGAACCCCGAGTGGTTGGTGTCGCGAGCTATGAACTCGCGATAGAGCGAGGTCCTGATAGCAGAGGGAGAAAAGTCAGTGTGGTTGATACATTAGGTCTCGGGGATTCGAGAGCCTAGAAATTGATAGTGAACTCGAGAAGCCGTGATGTTCCGATCCTCCGAGTGTAGAAAAGGGGGATTCATCGAACAGGAGTTGTGGGTAAGGAAGATTCCCGATAAGGAATAAGAAGAACCGTTGACGTTCTTCGGGCCATGAACGAAAGAGAAGGTCCTGAGGAGATCGGTCATACTCCGAGGAGTGCGGCGTTTGTGTCATTGAGAAATCAAACTACAGTCATTCTTGTATAATCATCAACTAATAACGTAAAGTATCTCTCACCTTTTAAGCCTTTTTTTGTAGTTGGTCCAACTAAATAAGTATCACAACTTCCAGTGGTTTTGTTGTTGAATATTCCTTTGATTTGAACCTGCTCTTTGTTTTCTTTCCTTGCTGGCAATGCTTGCATAAAGTGTTGGTTGGTTTCGTGATTTGGGGAATTTCTTTGACTGCTTCTCTTTTACTAAATTTGACAAGGTTATCAAAATGCATGTAACCCATTCTTCTGTGCCATAGCCAACTTTCATCTTCCTTTCCTAGACAACACTTTTTATTTCCAATTTCTCTTAACACATATATGTTGCTTGAAGTTCTTGCAGCTATAGCGACTACTTTCCCTGAACCTTCTTTTCTCATCTCACACTTTTGTGAATCAAAAGTAGCGTTATGACCTTGGTCACACATTTTACTCACACTTAAAAGATTATGTTTCATATCTTCTACTAGTATAACATCTTCTGCCTTTTCATTCTTGTTCCCAATTCGGATTGTGCCTTTTCCAATGATTTTGGCTGAATCATCATTTCCGAAGGAGACTGATCCATCTCTTTCCTTTTGTAATGTAAGAAACTTGTCTCTGTCACATGTCATGTGTTTTGAACATCCATTGTCAACATACCAACCACATTTCTTCTGTTTATCATGTAGAGTGACTGTGCATTCTTCATTGCTGTATTGATCTTGCTTTCTTATCCATGTCGTTTTCCGAGGTTCTTGTTTGTGACTCTATTGAGGTTCTTTAGGAGGGACTGTCATTCTGCAATTTTTGGCCATGTGTCAAAAATTGTTACATTTGTAACATTCCACTTCAGTGCTCAAAGATTCAAACATGTTGTAACTTCTTCTCTGTGTTTCACTAGGTCTTCTTGAATAACCCCTTTGTGTATGGCTCTCAAGATAGTTATTGTTCATGTTGTTATCTCTGCAATTTACAGCTTTATGTCCAAAATTATTACATGCATAACATAAACCAAAAAATATAGTTTGATACCTGGTAGTTGAATATCTTTTGAAAGGAGGTGCTCTTATGAATCCTTCTTATTCTTGAGGCATGTCTATCTGTTGTTGATTTTCAAATCTGAATCTTCTTGGTGGAGGAGTGTCCCTATAATCTTCCTTGTATATCTTTGTATCCCCTTTGATTGTTTCTGCATAGCTTTTTGGATTTGTTTCTTGCTCTATTTTTTTGGAGCTTGATCCCTTTTATGTTTGATTGTATCCAAGTCTGGACTTGTGAAGATGAGATTTTTGAATGCTGATAATGTCATCCAAAACTTTTGAGCTATTCTGCATATTTTTCTTTTGAATATCCTTTCTTAGTGTGACAATCTCTGCTTCCAGGTTTCCAATGATCTTGTCCTTTCCTTCTAGTTGTTCTTTGAGTGCTTCTTCAATTCTTTTATCTTATTCTATTTGAACCTTCAATTTTTTTATCATTTGTTCAAGTTCTTGAGTGTCTTTTTCCTTATCTAGTTTTGCTTGTAGTTTCTTGTTTTTCTTCTTTTCTCTTCTGATAACTTTTATGGAACACATTAATTCTTATCGAAAGTCAACTTTCGTCTCTTCAATTTCCTCTTCATATGATTCTTCATATTCTTCTTCAGAGTCTTCTTTTTCAGATTCTTCTACTGCCATGAATAGAACTCTCCTTGTTTCACTGTCACTGACTTCATCTTCATCTGATGATGAGATGTCTTCTTTGGTGAAAAAGATTTTCTTGAAAACTTTCTTTGTAGTTATTTTACCTTTATATGTTTTTCTTCCTTTTGAGTAACCTTCACCATTTCTCTTTTTCTTATGAGGACATTTTTTAGTAAAATGACCAATACCATCACAATTAAAAAAAAATAAAGGAAGCTTACCTCTATACATATCATTGGTTCCCTTGTTTAGTCTTTTGATGAAGTTGGCCACTTCTTCATCATTTTCTGAGACGTCGTTGATGCTGCTATATTTTTCTTCTTCATTTTTCTTTTGCTTTGATCTTTTGGATGCTTTGAAGGCTACTTCTTTTAAATTTGGATTTTCTTGTTCAGTTCTCATCTCATATGCTGTGAAGATTCCATGATGTTCATTGATGCTTATTGAGTTTAGATCCGATGTTTCTTCTAGTGCTAATATATTAGGGTTCAATCTCATAGGAAAAGATCTTAGTACCTTTTGAACAATTACAGATTCTTTGATTTCTTCTTTCAATCCTATGATTACATTCATTGTTTCATCGAATCGTAAGAAGTAGGTTGTGATATCTTCGTCTTCCTTCATTTTTAGTTGTTCGAACTAACCTCTGTAAGTTTTAAGCTTTGCTTCTTTGAATTTTGAATCTCCTTAATAAATATTTCGAAGCTTGTCCCAAATATCTTTAGCAGATTTACAATGTGCAACTTTGGTGAATATCGTATCACTGAGACCATTCAAAAGTGAATTTTTGGCTTTGGAATTATTCTCACCGAGTTTCACTTATTTGTCATTTGTTGGTGGAACTATTGGTGATGTGTATCCATCTCCAATTGATTTTCAATCTTGAAATCCTTATGCATGTATATATGTCTTCATCCTTATGCTCCAAAAAGCAAACTTTTGTCCATCAAATTGTGGTATTCCATTTTTATACGAGTTGTTACTCTCCATGATCTACCTTTCAGTGGTTAAACTGATTTATGAAGGAACCTTCTCTGATACCAACTGTTGGATTAATGAGAGGAGGGTGAATTAGTAATAGCGTAATTATAATCCTTTTTCTTCAAATGTTATATCAATGTAGAATTATTATCCAATAATGAGAAGTAAGAAATAAACAATCACACACATACACAGTACACCAATGTTTTACGTGGAAACCCAAATCAGGAGAAAACCACAAAATGTTTTTTTCTTATATGTCTTGAAGAATTACAGTCATTGGAAGCACCAAATTCGTTTGTTTTCCAGTTGCAACTGGAAGGAGACTCCAACCCCCTAGTTTCTTATTCTACAAACTAAGGGAAGATCCAACTCCCCAATTCTCTGGTTACAACCAGAAGGAGGCTACAACCCCTTATGTTCTCCGGCTACAACCAGAAGGTGGCTACAACCACCTATCCTTACCCCGTCCTGCCACCGTGAAGTAGAAGTAGAATGATGGAACCACTGTCACACTATCACTATGAGATATACCACTGTAAACATGTACTAATAAATCTGAACCATGCATCAACCATGCATCAACCTGTAATCAACCTGTACCATGAACAAGTGCATCAACCATGCACCAACCTGTACCAAACAACCTGTAATCAACATGTACCATAAAAAAGTGCATCCAAACATGTACCAAGTATGTACCAATCATGTGTCAACTACTCATCAACTGTGACTCATCAATATGTACCATCATCATCAACTATACACCTCATGTATGTGCCAACTCATCAACTACTTGTCTCAACCATGTACTCAACATGTACCTCAACCAAAACCCCTCATCAATTTCATCATCCAAATCTGATTTGTAGCTCTGTAATAGAACTGGTGTATATTATCACATTCCTGCAATCTGTACTTAACTTTAACAAAAAGAGACTAGCATTTTCATCAAACTTTTCTTTAGTCTCACATGCCTAGTTTTGGATTAGTCAACAACCCTAACCTGAAGTAATCATAAATTTGAACCTGTAATGTATAAATATATCAAACGGATACATAATGTTCTTCAGTGTTTTTTATACAATTCCTCCAGGTTTCACTACTTTTGACCTCACAGAAAAGGATTTATAGAAAAAATGGCATACCTTGTTGAATTATATCTTATTCTAGAGAGAGACCTTGTAGAGCGTGCCCCACACTAAATATTCATTGAATTGATCTGAAACTATTACACAACCTACTAAATAATGTACCCTAACCAACACATTTTGTCTCATTAAATTTGGATCTGTTATGAATAAGTTATGACATTTTTACCTGAAACACATGTTTTTGACTAGTTTCAGGACTAGCCACAAACCCTATTTTTCACGGAGTGTAACTCCAAAAATACAACGACCCACAAGCTAAATTTTTTACCCTGGATACATGGGTATATTTTATCAATGGAATAGCAATTTCATGGTCTGAATCATTATAGAAAAAATGTTATAACGAAAATGGTGAGATGACCTGTAAATAACATACCTTAGAAAGCACCATCAAAAGAATTTATCCTTCCTTGCATTTCGGCCTTCGTTTCTTCACATTCCCTCAGAAATTCAGCTTAGATATCCTTTTTTACCTCAGACACCTTTAGATATTCAATATGTTTAATTGTTATTAAAATGAGAGAGCCTTGCCTCTTATTTATACTCTCCAAGTAGCTTCCTTAAAAACATCTTCTAGGTCACTTGGCCCACTTTCCTTATTTTAGGGTTAACCCACTTCTAATTTCTCCATTAAATTTATTATTGAAACAATTTATTTTTTATTCACTTTGAATTATAATACACTCATCGCTTCACTTTATTATTTACCTTTTAAAATCTCTTAAACCACTTTGACTACTTTGACCTTTTGGGGCTTCTAGATGACATATGAGGGTCCTCCAACTTCGTAAGGCTATAACTCTCTAACCGTGAGTATTTATGTGACGTTCTTCATACCAATGGAAATGGAATGAAAAGAACTATCCATCTAGGATAGTTTCCCTGACAAATCCATTGTCCTTCATCTCATTATTCCACAATTAATCATGGGTTCTCACTCCACAAAGTGTCTTCCCATGAGGGATTTCACCATAAGGGGACTACTTTGGAGTTCATCCATATTTACTTCTTATAAACCATGACAAAACAATAATGAGTCATATTTACATCAAACAATCTTGGTTCCATTACCCAAACCTTTGTGCTATGGGATTTTATCAAGGGTTGACATCATTGACAACCAACCTTAATCAAAGCACTACATGTTCCTTGAGTAGACTGTATATCATCCAATCATCTATATAAACTTCTATAAACTTGAGAATAAATTCTTAGAAAGCTGCTATTATAATCCTGGAAAAAACTGCAGGGGCATTCTTTAGGCCGAATGGAATCACATTGTATGCAAATTACCCCCATTCTTTTATGAATGTGATCCTCCTTTTGTTGTCTTCAGCAATCCTTACTTGGTGATACCCCCAAAATCCATCTGTAAATGAGTAAGATTATTTCACCGCAACTTGTTCTAGCACCTCATCAATAAAAGGTGTTGGGAAAGGGTGATGCACACATGCAGATTTAAGGCTTTTGTTGTCTACATAGATCTTAATGTCCTCTGCGCCTTTCTTTCTCTAGATGACTATTGGACTGACCCATTCTGCTTCTTCCACTGCAAAAATAAGTCAATCTTCCAGCATCTTGTCTATTTCACTCTTAACCTTCTCTTTTACTATGGGGTTAAGGCGATATGGTCTATGCCTCATAGGATTTGATCTTGGTTTTAATTCAATTTTCATCTCTCCCATAGCTCCTTTAATCCCTTTTAGCTGTGAAAATGTCTTTGTGAACAAATCCTCATACTCTCGCAACAAGCTATGTATTTCTTGGCTAGTTTGTTCATCCCAATAATCTCCCACCATAACTATCTTAGGTTTCTCTATGGTCCCTATATTGACTTTGCACAACTTCAATGTGTAATTATAAGAACCATCAGTATGGTTGGGTATGATGTTCTGGATTTATCTGTTCCCTTTTGTCTCCTTAATGGATAAGTTTCTCAATTCTTCTAAATCATCTGGGCTTTCCAAATCCTTCTCAATCTTATAGAATTCTATAGGTCTCTTGTCCAAGTTTAGGTGAATATTAGTCTAAAGTTATTGGCTATGCTTTGTGCATACCACTAGGTCTGAGTTATGTTTAATAGTGTCTGTAAAAAGGAATTCTTTAATTATTTGTAGGACTACTTCAAGCTCAGGGTACTTACTTGTAAACGAGAATTCCTTGCAAAAGTCATCTGCCAACGTTTTCCAGTCACTGGTCTGTCTTCTGGTTTCTTCATGCATGAACCAAGCTTTCAGAATTGGACCTTGTGAATGGGGAAATACTTGAACCCAGAAGCGAGATGGTATTTCCGCAACATTCCACTATGTCATGTATTGTTCAATATGTGCTTTAGGATTAGATTGTTCGTTGAACAATTATGCAACTTGGAAATCCATTTTCATCTCTGATTCCAGTTGCTCCTTATCTTGAAATCTATATTTGATAGCTTGCTTCACATTGCCCCAATTTTTGAGTAAGTCTTTGTGATCGGCCCACCATCTAGCAGGGATGTCCCAAAGGGCTAAATCCAATACTAATATCCTTTGATCCTCCACTACCTTATCTTCCATGCTAACTAGAAAACTGTTAAGTCCTGAGGTACCATCATATATTGGGTGTTCTATGACCTCAATTCTAGCCCATCTAATTTCCCTAACAGTTGTGCATCTTCTTGAAAATATTTCATATGAGACTTGTCGCCAACTATCAAACGCTAGTTATGTATCTTCGTCTACTGATTGTATACTCCTCCAACTTACTGATCCATCGAAAGTAGGATTTATGTAATCTTCTAGTGTTCATGTTGTTACAGTGTACAATTGATCCAAGTCTTCTCCCTCTATATTTTTTTCGGTTGGCTCTGTGTATCGAGGGCCTACATATGGGTCCAAGGTTTGAACTACTTTTATTTCATCTACCTCAAATGTCATAGTGTCTTTCTTTAGGTCAATCACTGCATAGTTTTCATAGGCCCATGACTGGAGAAGGGTCCTTATCCCTCATGATTTAGATCACCTCAAAATCAGCTACAGTCTTCACTCCCGCAACATCTATTTCCACATTCTCCGGTCTTCCTACTGGGAAAATGAAATATTGATTGCCCATTCTTAGTTGGATTGAGAAATATGTCAACTGGTGTTTTCCTGAGGCTTCCCAAGTATTTTTAGGGATTATGTTAACATCGGATCCTAGATCTAACATAAAATCCTTAATATCAAACTCGTCTAGTTGGGCTACTAATCTAAACTCTTTTCCAGTTTGTACTTTCCTTCTATGCACTCTCTGAGTACTCTTCTCAGGAAGATTAGTCCTTATTATTTTTTTTGTAGATTCTTGATTCCATAGGACTAGGTACAATGCATTGTGCAAATTTTCTATCAATTAGTCATTCCCAAGAATATCATAAAATAGTTGAAACTAAATTTCAACTACATTTTTTGGTTTCTCCGGTTGTCTCTTCGGGACTACAAGATTTCTGGGTGCACGGGGTGAAGCAGGGACTTGCGTAATATTAGGGTAAAAAATAGGTTAAGGGGTTTCTCTTGCATCTTAGAGCTAGGTATTCTGAAATACTTCTATGGAATTTTTAAAGAACAACTTTTGTTTCATAGGATCATACATGTCTTCCTTAGGAGTTTCTTTCTGGATATAAGGTAAATTATCAGCATCAACGCTAGTCTTTTCCCCTCCTCGAGTAATGATATTAAGGTTGGTAAGTTGTCCCCTAATAACTCTCTTGATCTCTGAACTGATGAGGTTAGTTCCTCATTGACGTACCTGATCTTCTCATTTTGCAATTAGTTCTGAGCAGTCTTCTGTTGCATTCCCATTGCTTCTCCAGTGAGAGCACCATGGTCACCTTGGATGAGGACATTATATATCCACGTGGCCTTGATCATCACAATTGTAGCATATACTTGTTCATCTTCCCCCAGTTCTTCCTCCTCTCAAGTCTCCTCCAGCTCCACCTCCTCGACCTATTCCTGGTCCATGAGGGGTTTCATTCACCGTGAATGTTTTTTTATCCAACCCATCTGCAAGTGCATCCAACGCTCTACATTGATTGGTAGTATGTGTGGTAGATGTGCAAAACTCACAATGTACAATATTCGGTATTGTTGAATACTTCTAAATAATGGGGCATTGTCTTAGTCCATGCCCATGGATTCCATAAATCTCACAATACTCAACTTCTAGCACTGTTTGGCTACTTGGAAAAGCATGATATGGGGTGGGGTTATGGAATGGTAAATTTGTATATACTTTCGCAACTCCTCCCATGGGTCCTGGTGAGGGTCCTGTTATCACTCCATAATTTCTCAAGATGAGGGAGAAATTGACAGAGGTAACCAGAAAACCACTTGGAGTCAAGGATCTATCCCTCCAAGACTCAGACAGTGATCTCTATGTATGATTTAACTTTGTTGGGATGGGATATTAGGCTAATTATAAGGATAGAAGATTGGTTTTTAGAGTTTTGGTTGAGACAACAAAAGAGGGCCATTGGGAAAAATGGATTCAAAGGTCAAAGATGATTAAATGAATGAATAGCTGAGAAAAAATGTAACCAAGCAAGGAAATCATGTCAGTAGATCATTATAGTTTGTGAGATGGAAAGGAAGAATAGGTTTGGGTTCAATCCAAATTCAAAGCAAATCTTATTTGAATTCTACATTCAAAGTTGGAAGAAAACATAAATATTGTTTTGAGCCAGAGCAGGGTGTCTGAGACAAATCCTGAGCATAATCTTCTTATAAACAATAAGGAAAGAATAAAAATATGATAAACAAGAGAATGACAATTTACATCGAGAAATACTTCACCACATAATCATGACGCAAGAATCTGGAAACAAAATTCCTTTGTATTCATCCAAAAAGTCACTTACAGCCTGTTGAACATATTTACCACAAATGGTGCTATTTCCATACCATCCTTACCTTCATGTCTAACCTATATGTCATATTAAATTCCATATTTAATAACTTCTAATTACATCTAGATCCTACAAACTAGGGGATCATATCTCCTCCTTAATTGTTTATAGATATTTTCTGCAAATACCCAATTAATACAAAATCAAAATAGAGTTGTCATCTCATCTCCAAAATCGTACCATATATCCTCAGTCCATTACAATATATGGATTTTTACCATTGAAAAGGTAAAAATCGAAAAAGCTTCCTACTGACTATGATCCAAAAGGTAGGGAAAATAAAACACAATCCCAAGAAAAGAGATAAACTTTGAATTTCTTCAAAAACTAAATATAATTCGATATCAACCTTGACATCAGCATCTTGGAGATGTATTGGCATTGGAAAATCATCCTGGAAATCTTGGATATCATTGAAAAAATCTATTTGTCCTAATGTGTGGAGATCTTTTTGTTTTTTGTTGATAACAGAACTTTCGGTAGCTAAGAGGCCAAAACAAAGTGTATTTAGCTGTTGATATCCTGGGCACTATTTTCAACAACTAATGATGGATTTTGAAACGGTTCTTAGCTTTCGAAACTTGTATTTGCCTCGAACTTAGTCAAAAATGGTTTAGTTTGATCCTTAATCCTGCTTTAATCAATCATGGTCACCTCTTTTCATACCAAGGGAAACATCATCCAAGGTATCAAGCCTGAGGTGGGTTGTGGGTTTGAGATTTTTGTGAACAATATTAAACCTCAATACCTTGTTCATGTTCTTAAATCTTCCATTCTATTTGAGAAGATTTTTGTTTTTGTGCTTTGTAGTTTCATACTTGATGGACAATTGATCTAATTCAGATCCAATTTTGAGGGAATATTTCCTAAGAGTATCATTATCTTTCTTCGGGTGTCCTTCTAACAACGTTAACTCAACAATTTTCTCTTTTAGTTTATGGGCCTTATTTTGTTTTCTGACCTTCTTCTTTGATAGTGTACTAGCTTCTTTAGGGTTTTCCATTTCCATAGCTGATGGCTCTGCCTCCATTTCTACATCTAAGGGTTGTGAATTAGAATCAGAATAGGGCAGGTTTAGGAAATTTGTTGTTGCAGTTTTTCCTTGATCCTGTGTCTTCTTCCCAAACTCTAACTTCTTCTTTGTTTTCTTTGATTGTGAGGGAGAAACCTTGGTGGAAGTTTCCTCATGAGACAATTCTCTTCTTTTTCTCTTACTGATCTTTGGGTAAGTCAATTCTTGTGAGGGAGTTCCTCCTTTCTTGGACTGTATTTATTGTCCAAACTCTCCCCAAAACAATAGATAATCCCAAGTTTTGTTCCTCTTGCTGAGCTCTTCTAAAACTACCATTTTGATTAGTCCATGGTGAAACAAACTTTTTCCAGCTATCTGAGACTTGGATTGAAATTTGAAAGCCATTTTGGTGAGACTTTAAAGAAGGTAAAAGGGCATATTCAGAGGCTTCTTACCTGTGAAATGGAGGAGTAGTCTGAAGTGGTAGAGCATGGTTCTTCCATAACTCCCGTCACAGGTGATGTAGACCTTAATCATCTTCAACAAAGTTTTCCATTTCTCCTCCAAATAGCTCCTGGGGATATCCTTATGCCACTTCATATGTTGATGTTCTTATTTGAGGAAAAATATGAAATCAACTTCTTTGGTTGAGATAGTCTTAAACCACCTTTATCCTACACTAGGCATCTCTATGGTTTCTTCTACACCAGCCTCATCAATTTGCATTACCACAGGAGCAAGGTGAACCTTAAATCCATCAAAACCCTTGGCAAAAGATTATGTAATACCCTAATGGTACCCCTAGAGATTTTGACAAAACCTATAGCATCCAGCCTCCTTGAATAGTTCACAAGCCTTAGGATGTGCCTCAAGATATGAGGTATCCTGAAATTATTTCCTCAAAAGGGCGCCTCTTGTTGAGCTCTTCATCACCTGATTTCCTGAAAAATGATTAAAAGTAATTGTGCAGATTCAAAGTGGCCAAGGTATGTGAAGGAAAATGATGAACTCAAATGAAAATTAAAGTGGGGTAGAACAGTAACAAGTGAGGATAGAGTCAAAGGATGAAATCTTGGGCACCTGTGGGCAGCTTTAAAACAATCTGAAACAACCCATCAACCAATTCAAATCAGGGGAAGGCTCGTGACCATTCTTTCAAGATCAATTGACATGGGTGGGAATGATTTAGTGTTATGATTACTTGATCTGGACCAAGGATCAATAAATGATCATTCTATGAGGATCGTAGGATTGATGACTGAAAACGGTTTAGGAAGCATAAACACAAATGATGACTGTGTACAATCACCAATCTTGGAATGACAAGACTCTTTTAAAACCCTTGAGGTATTCAGGACTTTTAGCAGCTAACGATAGGCGTGAATAAGCCATTTATATACCTAAAGTTTTAAATTTCGGTAGCTAACGGCTATAAGATTTTCTCTTTTAGCTATCGAAAGTAAAATTTTATGCCACAATTAAAATATAACCAAATTCATGAAATCCAATTATTGATCCACTCTAAGCCTTCAAAGACTCATATGTATGCACCATAATTCCAAATTTCCACTTGCCACCTTTGGATAGACCTGGACATCTCTTTGAAACATAAGATACACCACTGGACCATTACTCCTGAGCATCTTATCATGAAGATATTCTCAAATGATCAGAGAAAATTCCCAAATTGGTAACTGGAGAACAAAATACTATACTATAGGACCCTAACATAGGCTCCAATTGGGGATGGAAGCTTTTGAGGAGGTGTCAACAATCTCAGATCTCCAAATTCATAAATCAGTGCCTTGTTCATTGGGATAATCCCACCACCTATATCTTGATCTTTCCTGCAACTTAGTGACTAGAAATTAGTTGATTATTCATTTTGACTGACCTTTTGAAGTAAAACAGAAACAAAAAAGACCATGTGTTGCCCAACAAGATTATTTGCATAATGTAAATCTGATAATTAAAAAGGTGTTGATATGAAGATATTATTTATGTACATGTATCCTATTCTAACCTAAAAAATCTTGATCTTAATCAATATGAAATATCTAGTATAACCAATCAAATGTTGGATCTGGCACCTTGGCCCTTTCGATGTTTTCCACCCAATTTAGAAACAAATTTTTTAAGGGTACTTGAAAGTGATTGTCAGCATGACCATCATCATAGGGAGCTTGATAAACCTACAAAGAAACAAAAAAGTTGGAAAGGAATGGTTTCTATGTGATAAAAAAAAATTCCATATAGACATCTATAGGATCAAGATAAACTTGACCTATTTCTTGGTATTCTGAGTCAGTCAATTCAACTTCCTGACCTGGTGCTACACATGTGATTTCTATGTCTTCAAGTGAATCGGAACATGCTTGTATTTTATCTGATGAGTTTTTTACTAATACTTCTACCGAAAAAGACATTGTAGATGATTGTCTGATCATATCCATATCATAACAACTCTTGAAATCATTACGAGTAAATGGAAACTAACTTTGAAAACAAAAACCATCCAACATATCAGTTATTGGGTCATATAATTCTTTAGATGATTGTGGCATTGGCTCTATTGGCACCTCATGGTTTACACTGTTATTCTAAAACAGAATATGACTAAGATTCCCTCTCACAATCTGAAATGAACTAAAGAATAAGGGAAAGGAATCAAAATAGATCAGTTCATTACCTGTCCCGGGCTCTGTGATTTCATCTAAGGTTTGACCTTCAAAAAGACTCAAGGGTTGCACCACTGGATCAACTTCTGTATCATCCATGTTTTCCTCAACTAATGAATTAGAACATCCATCATCCTTTCTATTTACAATCTCCTTGCAATGTTCTCTCATGAGTGAGGAAAAATGCAGGGGTAAACATTTAGGAATCTTGATTAGTATGCAGAGTTTGATTTCCCTTTTTGTATTGAGATAACTGGGCTTATTCTTCCCATGAAGATAGTGCTGGTTTCTTTGGAAAATCAACCTCAATCTCATCCATATAATTCTCTTCCTAATGATCATATCCAGGAAAATCATCTACATATGCAAGGTCATCAAGCATGTACATCATCTTTGTAGTTTTTTTCATCACCATCTGATTTTGAACTTCATATTTGGATTTATTGTGAACTGAGTACATGAAATAATCGATTGGTGGTTCAGAATACTGAGGTTGAGCTGGAAAAAACTTGGGGACATTGATCTTTGTCCTTTATGACACTAATCGAACCTAAGGTCTTCGAAAAACAAGTTCCTCTTTCCTACTAATATTATGCATCACTTCATTGACTGTGTTGGTCAGAATATCTAATTTCATTTCTAAAGATATCAGATGTTCCTTTTATATTTTGTCTTTCATCAATTCTTTTAATTTTTCCTTTCTGTTCAACAGGTTAGCTTCCACATCAACTGCAATATTTTTCATTTCTTCAAGGGTTGCAGTGTCCCTTTCTCTCAATTGGAATGCCATCTCTGGATCAAATGCATCTGGGTAATGCAAGTGATTTGAGGGTGGCCTTATATCAGTAGGCATTGAATGGTACACCTTATTGAACCTGGATGAAAACTTTTGTATTGTCTCCACTGGCATACTTTTCAAATGTGCATACTCTTCTAGGATGAGAAAGACATTTCCCTTGATCACCCATCTATCCAGGAATTTTTTCACAAATTGAAGAAAATTACCAATGCTTGCAGTTGGAAGATTCTTAAACCTATTTTTGACTTTACCTTGCAATGATAGGGAAAACATCCTGATACATACATCATCTTCTTCCACCTCAAACAGATCAATAAAATCATCAAGACTTTGGATGTGCTTTTCAGCAGTGATCTTCATTTTTTCTCCATCAAACCTGGGCAGATTATTGTTGTAATTGGTAGGGAGGTTATGGAGAATAGGAGGCAAAAATAGAGGCTTGTATCTATCTAGGATTTTTACAGGTATAGGAAGTAAAGTAGGGGGCTTATAACCATCTGGATATTCAACAAGAGTAGGAGATAAAACACAAGTCTCATGTCTCACTAGGATTTCTATAGGTGTATGAGTATGTACATGATCCAGAACTTGGGGCTTAGTCTCTTGAGGCTCATCAATTTGCAAATGATCAATGTAAACTTTAGCAATGTACTCTTGACTAGGATCAGAATAGGATAGAACATAATTACAAATAAAACCAAAAATGTCTTGAATACAATTTCATCTTGAATACCTGATCCTTCCACATTGCTTTGTCATGTCAGGTTCTTCCTCCAGTGGAGTCTTTGAGTTGGCACTATCTAGAGTCAATTGGAGTCGTCAGGTGAAATATTTTAGCCTTCTTGTGTCTGGTCACTTTCCACCATCAGTGATCATATCTAGGACTTGGTATGCTTTCTGAGGAACATTACCCAGTATTGTCGCCATTATGTTATCATTCTGTAATTTCTCAAGCTGAGGGAGAAATTGAAAAAGGTAACCACAAAACCACTTGGAGTCAAGGACATATCCCTCCAAGACTCAAAGAGGGATCTCTTTGTATGATTTAACTTTGTTGGGATGAGATATTAGGCTAGTTATGAGGATAGAAGATCATTTTTTATATTTTTGGTTGAGACAACAAAAGAGGGCCATTGAGAAAAATGGAGTCAAACGTCAAATGTGATTAAATGAATGAATAAATGAGACAAAATGTAACCAGGAAAGGAACTCATGTCAATGGATCCTTATAGTTTGAGAGATGGAAAGGAAGAATAGGTTTGGGTTCAATCCAAATACAGAGCAGAGCTTATCTAAATTCTACATTCAAACTTGGAAGAAAACATAAATATTGTTTTAAGCCAGAGTAGGGTGTCTGAGTCAAATCCTGGTCATAATATTCTTATAAACAATAAGGAAAGAAAAACAATATGATAAACGAGAGAATGACAATTTACATCAAGAAATATTTCAACACATAATCATGACACAAGAATCTGGAAACAAAATGCCTTTGTATTCATCCAAAAAGTCACTTACAGTCTATTGAACATTTTACAACAGATGGTGATATTTCCATACCATCCTTCCCTTCAGGTCTAACTTCTATGTCATATTGCATTCCATCTTTTATAACTTCTAATTACATTTAGATCCTACAAACTAGGGGATCAGATCTCCTCCTTAATTGTTTATAGACATTTTCTGCAAATGCTCAATTAATACAAAATCAAAATAGAGATCAGATCTCATCTCCAAAATCGTACCATATATCCTTAGTCTATTACAATATATGGATGTTTACCACTGAAGGGGTAAAAATAGAAAACGCTTCCTACTGACTATGATCCAAAAGGTAGGGAAAATAAAACACAATCCCAAGAAAAGGGATAAACTTTGACTTTCTTCAAAAACCAAATATAATTCAATATCAACCTTGATAGCAACATATTGGATATGTATTGGCATTGGAAAATCATCCTAGAAATATTGGTGATCATTGAAAAAATCTATTTGTCATGATCTGTGGAGATCTTTGTGTTTTCTGTTGATAATAGAAATTTTGAGAGCTAAGAGGCCAAAATAGAGTGTATTTAGCTGTCGATATCCTAGGCATGATTTTTGGTAGCTAATGATGGATTTTGAAATGGTTCTTAGCTGTCGAAACCTGTAACTTCCCCAAACTTAGTCAAAAATGGTTTAGTTTGATCCTTAATCCTGCTTCAATCAATCATGGTCACCTCCTCTCATACCAAGGGAAACTTCAGCCAAGGTATCAAGCTTGAGGTGAGTTGTGGGTTTGAGATTTTTTTGAACAACATTAAACCTCAATACCTTGTTCATGTTCTTCAATCTGCCATTCTATTTGAGAATCTTCTTGTTTTTGTGATTTACAGTTTCATACTTGATGGCTAATTGATCTAATGAAAATCCAATTTTGAGGGAATATTTCATAAGAGTCTCATTCTCTTTATCCAGGTGCCTTTCTAACACCTTTGACTCAGCAATTTCCTCTTTTAGTTTCTGGGCATTAGTTTGTTTGTTGACCTTCTTCATTGATGGTGTACCAGCGTCTTCAGGGTTTTCCATTTCCATAGTTGATGGCTCTGCCTCCATTTATATAGCTAAGTGTTCTGAATCATAATCAAAATAGGGTAGGTTTAGGAAATTTGTTGCTTCAAATTTTCCTTGATCCTTTCTCTACTTCCCAAACTCTAACTTATTTTTTGCTTTCTTTTATTGTGAGGGAGAACCTTGGTGGAAATTTCCACAGGATACAATGCTCTTCTTTTTCTCTTACTGATCTTTGGGGAAGTCAAATATTGTGAGGGATTTCCTCCTTTCTTGGGTTGTATTTCTTTTCCAAACTCTCCCCAAAACAATAGATAATCCTAAGTTTTGTTCCTCCTGTTGAGCTCTTCTTAAACTACCATTTTGATTAGTCCATTGTGAAACAAACTACTACCAGTTGTCTGAGGCTTGGATTGAACTTTGGAAGCCATTTTGGTGAGACTTTTGAGAAGGTAAAAGGGCATATTCATAGGTTCCTTACCTGTGAAATGGAGGAGTAGGCTGAAGTGGTAGAGTATGGTTCTTTCATACCTCCCCTCACGGGTGATATAGAAATGAACCATCTTCAGCAATGTTTGGCATTTCTCCACCAAATAGCTCCTGGGGATATCCTTCTGCCACTTCATATGTTGATGTTATTATTTGAGGAAAAATATGAAATCATCTTCTTTGGTTGAGGTAGTATTAAACCACCTTTCTCCTACACCAGGCATATATGTGGTTGCTTCCACACTGGCCTCATCAATCTACATTACCACAAGACCAAGCTGAACCTTAAATCCATCAAAACCCTTGGCAAAAGCTTATGTAATACCATGATGGTACCCTTGGAGCTTCTGAGAGAAACTATAGCATCCAATCTCCTTGACTAGATCACAAGACTGAGGATGTGCCTCGAGATATGTGGTATCCTACAATTGTTTCCTCAAAAGGGAACCTCTTGTTGAGATCTTCATCACCCGATTTCCTGAAAACTGCTTAAAAGTAGCTGTGCAGATTCAAAGTGGCCAGGGTATGTGAAGGCGAATGATGAACTCAAATGAAAATGAAAGTGGGGTAGAACAGTAAGAAGTGCATATAGAGTCGAAGGATAAATGCTTGGGCACCTGTGGGCAGCTTTAAAAAATTCAAAAACCACCCATCGACCAATTTAAATCAGGGGAAGGCTCATGAACGCTTTTTCAGTATCAATTGACATGGGTGTGCATGATTTAGGGTTATGATTACTTGATCTATACCAAGGATCAACAAACGATCATTCTTTATGAGGATCGGACGAATGCTGACAGAAAACGGTTTAGGTAGAATAACCACAAATGATGACTGCATACAATCATTGATCTGGGAATGACAAGACTCTTTTAAAACCCTTGAGGTATTCGGGAATTTTGGCAACTAATGATAGGCGTGAATAAGCCGTTTAGCTACCGAAATTTTTAACTTTCAGTAGCTAATGTCTATAAGATTTTCTCTTTTAGCTATCGAAATTAAACTTTTATGCCACAATTAAAATATAACCAAATTCATGAAATCCACTGATTGAGCCACTC
This sequence comes from Picea engelmannii, assembly GCA_009831015.1. Taxonomy (NCBI): domain Eukaryota; kingdom Viridiplantae; phylum Streptophyta; class Pinopsida; order Pinales; family Pinaceae; genus Picea; species Picea engelmannii. Next base: position 73,689 of record ML810464.1, read on the forward strand.
TAAAACTTCAAAGACTCATATGTATGCACCGTAATTCCAACTTTCCACTTGCCACCTTTGGATAGACTTGGACATATCTTTGAAACATAAGATACACCACTGGACCATTACTCTTGAGCATATTATCATGAAGACATTCTCAAAATGATCAGAGAAAATTCCCAAATAGGTAACTGGAGAACAAAAGACTATACTGTAGGACCCTAACAAGTCCCATAAGATTCTGAGGAGGTCCCATTCCCCTCATTCGTGGACATTCATTCACCATATTTCCTTCTGTGTAACATCTGGTACACCAGACCTACAGTCATCCTAGTCTGGGTATCATCAATTCTTGAATATTTTCTGTAAGAACTGATATTCTCCCTTGTAAATGCACCAAATTTGCATCTGTTGGGGTTCTGGTCACTCTCAGGCTCCCTGGATATACTTCCATGGCTTCAATCTTCATTGGTTGTTCTAAGGCATATGTCAAAGTGGATATCCATTGTTGCGTTAACAAAATCCATTTCGGAGGTAGAAATCCCTAAATATACCATTCTCTTTGATGTTCCTCATGAATTGGATGCGTTATCCCCCCATTAGCATATTTAAACTTCTAGATATATTCCCAAGTTGATTCACCTTCCCTTTGTTGAATCCCGTGCAAATCAGACAGAACTTTTTGTTCTGACTGAGGTAGCTTAAACTCCACTATGAACTTTTTATATGCTTGGTCAAGTGTGAATGCTTGACCTTACTTTTCTGGAACTCCTGGCTCAATAATCTTCATGTACCATTTGAGAGAACTGAACCTCAAGGTAGTATGGAACTAAACCAATTTATTCACATTCAGGGTTCCTCTAGACCTCTAGATTTCTTCACACGAGAACTAATCCTGCTTAACATATTTGTCTCCTTTACCTCAGAATCCTGGGTATCGAGCAATCGAACCTCCCACGTTACCATCCATTGTTGATCTTGTTTCTCCTATCAAAATAAACCCTAATGGTCATGTAGCAGTGCCTTCTGACCTTAGAGTCATTGGATGAAGATCATCCATCTTCATTACATAACAATGAGGTAGCTAAAAAGTGGTCCAAATCCACCTTCGACCGCCATGTCAACCTTCGCTCATTTAATGAAGGGGATATCCTCTTAGCCTACACTATCTCCCACGATACCCTCGGCCATGGGAAATTTGAGTCATTATGGCATGGACCCTACATCATCCAACACTGCATCATTAAGGGCGCATACATCATGGCCTCTCCAGAAGGATACCCTCTCAAAGAACCCGTCAACGGGTTGTACCTAAAGAAGTTTTACACCTAAGCATGGCCACTCTACCTTAGTTTTTTATTTTTAAAAATTTGTAGATTTTTTAGTTTTCTTTTCCACCACCATTCTTCATGTATGATCTATCATCCATGTTATTAACATATGCATCATCCATCAACCTCCCACATCGGTTATACTAACGGTGCTAGTTGCTAGACCCCTAATCTCACTTCAGCCCTCTATACCCTCTCACATGTGTTGCTCCACTCCAGTGCCATATGTTTGGGCACAACCACCAACAACCAAGTTGAATACGACATCGTCATTGGTCTCCTCTCCGAGGCCAGTCACCTCCACATTCGTCACCTTAGTGTTCTATTAGATTCCAAACTTGTCGTCCTACAGCTCAATAATGTATATCACATTCATGATCCTTTCCTCTTTCACAAATACCTGCAAGTTAGACTATTATCTCAAAAATTTGATTCAATCAAATTTACACATATTCCAAGACAATTTAATCAAATAGCAGATAACATGGATAGCCTAGAATTAGATTGGCATCTATCACATTAAAACATCATTTTATACATAAGCACCATACATTTGTCACATCATATAGAAAATACATCATAAGCATAAAACATCAACACATGGAGACATAAATGATCCAAAAAATGTATATCCATATATATATAATCATCACAGTGTCATAAAATGTTTACAAAAATACAGATACATCGCCTGTAGGACAATGGTTACCTCCTACCCTATACAAAATGGGTACCCCCTACCCTATACAAAATGGGTATCAACTACCTTGTACAAAATGGGCTCTTGAGCCTATAAATACATAACCACGACACTCATGGTGCCCCTAGAGCTCCCCCCCCCCAGGTCCTCTGTCAGTTGAAGGAACCCCACCAGTAGGGGGTAGTCGACCAGTCATCGTGGCCCTTGCTATAGCTTCTCGGGGGATCAAATTTAGTCACTTTGTCGGTAAACTCACACAATGCTCCAGGACCTCCTCATCTTGGATATGGGCCCACATCGCCTTAGGTATGCCCTACAACACCCACTCGAAATGGTCACACATGTCCTTTAACATCCCTTCGGCCTCTACCTGTGGCTCATGAGCTGGTCCATCACCAGCATCATCTTGTCTCGGCCTTTGTCTTGCCCTCAGCTCTACAAGAGGCAGTCACACTAGTCCTCGACGAGACGACTCCCTGACCATCTATGCCTCTCAACCTTTGGGTCCCACATCTACAAAACAACACCAGAGATAGAGTCAGCATCCATATATACATATATAATCAAATGTTAGCTATCAAAATAATAAAAACATAAGTACAAAAAAATACCTCTTTGATCCCAATCCTCCCTAAGAGGCAGCATCATATCAGGGTCGTGTCAGTAGTCCATACTAGCATATGGGTACCTCAATATCACTTGTTGCATCTATCACCACATGCACGCCACCGTGGTCATGAATTAATGTCCACCCTTTCCTCCCCAATGTCATGCCAACACATGGGCCCACCACATCATTCATGGCTCTCGTGGCCCTGCAGGCTCTAGTAGAATCCTAGGACAAAATAAAGGCACCCTCTCTAGAAACCAATCCACCAGAATCAACCTAAAGGAAAATTCACAAGAGTCAGATCTCCGACACCGGTTAATCTGCCCCAACATCCTGGTGTGCAACATCATCCCCCAAGAAAAAAGGTCCCCATCAAGGACTGGCTCCATGATCCTTAGTTGACCTCCAGTGATCCATTGAGTGCCCAAGGATCCATAGATCCACACCACCATAATGGTGATACACTCTGTCAGGAGGTCCTCAATTCCCTTGATCCGGATGACCGAACCCGACATCGAGTGTGGCCCTATGTAGTGGTGAACCACCAAGTCACCTACTTGCTCATCCCCCAGGGGTCCATAGGAAGTCCCATCCCATGGAATGGGAGCCCCATGAGAAATTATACATCCTTGACAGCTGAGAATGTCAGTTTTTTTCCTCTCACCATGAAGCACTACAGATTATTGCTCCACATAAAAATCAGATACTGAAGCAAGAAATACTGCAACCGTATCAGCAGGCAGTCAAAGAACTTGAGCAACCCGCAAGCTTCCAAGTGTCTCTACACACCTAGATGCTCTCTCACTATATCTTGTAGATGATCCCAGTCCCACTCTCTCCAGTTCACTAGCATCGTAGTATCTGGAGTATGTTGATCACCTGCATCAACCCAGAAACACTTGGTCAGCCTCATCATCCATAAAAAGCATCAAAATTTCAAAATTTTCAAACCCCTTACCCTTGCCTCTAGTGCTCACATGTGCACGCACATGTTCTTTGCATAGCTTCACACTCAAGTGTAACTTTCTGAAAAATATTCACGCATGACATGTGTAGTTGTCACCCGAACAGGTGCGCACCTGTTCTCTGTATAGTTTTACATTGATGCGTCGTTGTCTGAGAAACAAATGTGCATAGTGCGTAGTTTTCAAATCAAACAGGTGTGCATCACATGCATTCATGTATTTCCCTCTCCCATGACCACATGCATGGTTGTGACAAGCACAGTCACACACTATGCATGGGAAAAGCTATTATACCTATGCACATGTCTATGGGTATTCCTTCTTTTCACGTTCTTTGGTGGGACCCTACCCAAAAAACACCAATGCACAGCCCTTTGTACACACCCTAACTACATTCTACCAATTTCACATGATGCAGGGACCACTAACCTGTCTCTCGTCACTCCCGGATCGGTTGACTCGTGCTCTTGTAATCTCCAAATCTCCTCAATTTAGCTACAATGGCAGGTACAAAGGGAATCCTTTCCTGGACTCCTTCTCACTACCATTGGCCTACCAATCCATACCTACATAGCTACCATCCATCTATGGATGTCAATTTGACCCATTGGTCATCTAGATATGCTCCAACACTTCCTTTACCAAACTCTATATCAATCCTTCATTAATTATTGTAGCCTTATCTTCGTAAGGTAATAACAATAGAATAATAAACATTTTATTCATGTTTTAAATTCTCCTGCTGACATCGGGTCATTATTGACCAAAATAATCCATTAGTATTCCATACCTTACAACCAACTATAGGTTATAATAAGTCTATTTCCATGTTATATACATGTTCAATCATTGCCATATGTAGTACATCATAGCTTGTGCACCAAGAATCTTACCCATGCCTTCAATGCAAGTGTATTCTAGTTGTCTTCCTTTTGCAGTCAAATTCTTAGACCTTCTCTTAGGTTAATAGGAATACACATTTTCTTTAATATATCCATGAGTTCACAAGTTTTCCCACATTACTCTACCTCCTTTATGAGGACTAGAAATAGTCCAAAGGGACTCCTTTTTCTTCTTCTTTATATATTATCTTAACAACTAGTTTCATTCATTATAGGTCAAGTAACATAGCATTAAAATTTCCATCAGTCCTCTAATCATGAGGAATTTCAAATACATGGTTTAATATTTTTATTTAAGCAGTAATTAATATTGCCAAGGATTCCATCAATCCATACTAAATTCCTTTAACCACAAGAAATTTTCCATAAGGGTCTTAGCCCTTATATGAACTGTCATAACAAATGTAAGAGTCTCCAACTGCCCATTCTTAGAGGTAGCATTACCCTCACTAGTTCCCTCATTCTTTGAACTTAATCATCCATTAACAAGATATTGCTAGTTTTACGATTCACATTTAGGTCTTACCCTTAATTCTTGTCAGATTATTCTCAATCTTGTAGGAGTATTTATCAATTTGAAAAAGGAACAACATAATTCCTCTGTTGTAATTCAAAAAAAAATTCCAAGTGTTGATGGGCGAAATTGACCGCTCATCAACTGGAGGAGTGAATCCGGTCTGGGGTTGTCTAATTAACCCAAGTCATTTGGATTAATCCACTCCAATGGGTTTAGTGGCTCCGTTGGCCAATCTAAGTCCTAAAGAAAGCGAAATAAAAATAAATATTAAAGAAAATGCAATAACTTGATGAATAACAATCGTTGAAAACTATATATAGATCTAATATATATTTACAGTTTAACTGACTAATATTTATAAAATAACTCTACTTATTATATGTACAATATATACAAATGATTGTATTTCTAATATATATAATATGTACACAATACGAATTTTAATCTAAATCCACGAAAATCGAATATAAATTGATTTTTTAAACAACATTAAAACTATTATTTAATTTGTTTATATTCTAGAAATGGAATATCAAACTATCTAATTGGAAACATAAATAACAGATAGTAGAAGATGTTTTAACTGCAGGAAATTTATGTATTCATTAAACTAATGAAATCAAACTAACAAACTGACCTGTTATCGCATCTGATATTTGTTCAGTGTGTAGCATCCAATCTCCCTGTCTGATGAGGTAAACCCGCAATAGACTCTACAATTGCTTCTCATAAATGTGAGGCAGTAATTATAGAACATATAAGAGATATGATCACAGCAATCTCATAATTTCACAAGTAGCCACATTAAGATAAATCCTGTTGTGAGAACTTGTGTATAAACGTTCAATAAAAGATAAAGATAAATCTCTTCAAGTTTGAACAAAATGATTGCTATGTGTTAAATCTGGAACATAAAGCATGGATAATATTAAATTTTTATCATACCAATTTGTAGTAAACCATGACAGTGAAAGCGATCATAATCTAATTACAAATTGAAATAATCATGACTTGAATAAAACCACAATACGTACAAACTGAAGCTGTGATGAGTATTATATTTCATTCAAGTCTATAAATGAAAAATCCATAGTCTTTCCCCAAGCAGAGATGATCTCATGTTTACAACATAACATGCTTATATAGGTTCCAGGAACAAAATGTTTCTTGTTGATAATATCAAATCTGTTCCAAAAATATGGGGGATGCAACCTCCCTGATTTTACTTGATATCAAAATGCTAACAGCCTAATCTATTTACTAAAAAACACAAAGTTGATATGGCTAGAAGTTGTCAACAATGCTTCATATCTCCTTGGAATCATGGGTTCCTGTTAACAAAGGAAAATGGGGAAATTTTAGATATGTTTTCAATTGTCAAATGAAGCAATTCGAATTTTTCCAACTGGCTACAGAATCTTACGATTTTGTTGCTAGTTATAATTACAACTACAATCATATTTCATTCAACAAACAAAACAAACTAATTTTTATAAGAAAGGTAATCTATTCAAACAAATCGTATATCCTAAATTGAGAGTGACAAAATCATGCTAAACTTGAAAAAGATCATACCTCAAATCATGGGATTAAAACATATCAAGCAATCTTGGAGTTTACTATTGATGTCTCTGCCTCTACATTCTTAAAAATGATAGATCCTATAGTTTTTAGGCATTTTTCCTTTGCTTGAGATATGGATTGGAGTCTAATGTTCTCATTTGTCAACAAATCCACTTGGTCCTTTAACTATTTAAGCTGGGACTATAGCAAAGGCACATCCATATAATACCTGTCGATCCAGGATCGACACTCATTACACTGTGGCTGTAGGGACTATGCATTAGCACTGATAGCATTAACAGTTGGAGAATCATCCATGCAAAAGGTAGGTTTATCACAGAGTCGAATGCCAGGAAATTCGGGATTATCCTTTAGACATGGAGGCAGGTTGCTAACATAATCGTAAGGTCTGTCAGGGAAAAGTCCATATGACATCGGATCCTCTTCAGCCAAGAACCTTTCAATTTATGAATCCGAGTCTTCACTTACCTCAATCATGTTTTTTGTGTCTGCACAGGGTTTGGATTTGTTTCGAGAACATCGTGAAATCAAATGATCGTCCCTTTTATTCTTATAATTAACATCGATGCTACCCTTTAGCTTCTTCCCTGTGGGTTTTTTAACAATTTTAGTGCAACTCTTTGGGTGCGAATCCGGTTGATTTTCTGGTTGAGTAGCATCAGGGTAGATCGAGGGTTCAATATTAGGGGCAAGATCACAGGGCAGGAGAGGTAGAGGAGAGGTGGTTGGTTTCCCAAGGGTTTCTGTGATAACAGGCTTATCAACCTATCCCAACTCACTATTGCCAAAGCCATTTCATAAAACAAAAGCATCCCAACAATCATTGTGTAATTGCAACTGATGCACAATGATAATTTTAATTAAACCATGATGGAATAAACTCAAATCAGACCTCTGCCTCCTAAACTATTTTCCCATCTTGTAGAGACTTCTAAGCAGGAAGTAGGGCATGTTCAACAGGAAGTCAATGAAACTCATAAGCAATCGTAGATGATACAGGAAAACTAACCCAAATCTTCCTTCACACGTAATGAACTGTTTCACAATGGCAAGAAGATCATGCCACCTAGGTTTTAAAGACGAGACAGGCATACCTTGATCGCAACTAGTAATTTTCCGTGAGGTGAACAACAAATTCCAGGGGACCTCTTCAACTTTTGCGTTCTTGAACCACTTTTGCCCGACAGCCGATGAACCCTTAGCTTGGCTTAAAAATTCTTCAGTTACCTCTAGCTGCACGTCACCTATCTTTTCTCTACAGTCGTCAAAGGTCAATGCGAACTCTTGGGCAACTCTCAAATTGAAACCCTTAAATTTTTCAATGAATAAATGCCAATCATTCCTTTCTAAATCGTTTCTGGCATTATCATACGATAACAAGGTTTGGATGTCATTGGGCTCGATCCTTACCACTGGAGCCATGGCAAATAGAAGGGAATTAACATAGAAATCAGAGATAGGGTTTGATAAAAACCACAGAGCCATAGCCCCGAGTTTCCACAAAACAATGCTATGATAGTTCAAATGGTAGGCAAAGGCGTTAATCACCATGCATGGGAACCAAATCATGAAGCCCGAGACCATACAAAGAAGTAATAGCATGTTGTACTTCATATGATACCTTGGCATATGGGTACGTATAAGGATCAGAACACTTGAAAAACCATAGTACGCACATTCATGGCTTGATTACAAAGGTAAGTGTATCAAATGAAAATTGAATAATTAAATTTTTATGAATCAAAACCCCATTAATATCAATCGAATACTAATGAGTGGAGGTCTTTCACTTATGTAACCAAGGCACGTTTAGAACCAAGGGGTTATAAACAAGGAAAACAATCACGTCCATAGAAAAAATATGACAATTCGATAATATACCATATGAACAGTTTTCCTTTAATCAAAAATCAAAACAAAGTGTCAATTCCAGCTGTGAGTTTTCATGTTTACAGTCATGAAAACAAAAATCGAAAGGAAGATATGTAAAAAGAGACAAGTGACAAGTGTCATTTAGTGAGAATGGTCATGAAGACTAATGAAAATTTAGAGACCCTGTGTAGGCAGCTTACAAATGATAGTAATTATATCACTGCTTCCAACACCAAGGTACACTTTCAACCTCCAGTCCTTATTCTCAAGGAATTTGTGCAAATTATAGAAAATATTTTAACACAGGGAAACTCTTTCTAACATGATCATCTTGGAATTTTTATACCAGTCCTGTGACTGATCCCTGGCCCATCCAAGAATAGTGTTTGAACCTCGCTCAGATACCACTCTGTAAGACACATGACCCCCTAACCCTTACTTAGGCCAATGGGGTGTTCAAATTTTCCTCTTTCCCACTCATTTTCTTGATCTTGATGAACCCCATACATGGATTCTTCTCTTCAAGAGCTTTCTAACAATTGTAGCCATGCTCAATTCTGAGCTTTGGATCAAAAGTTACAACCTTCCAAATTCTACAATCCTCATTTTGTCCAACAACTACCTTACTTCCATGTGGAATATATGTGGCACCTTATCACTCATGCCATTCAACATGGTACTAACATAGTGTCGATGTGGCACTTTCTTAACTCATCGTTTCAATATCTTTATCCACATAATATTAACATCATCGTCGGGATTCACTTTGGTGGAGTTCTAAACCTTCAATCATGAATGCTTCAATGACGATCCACCTATAGGGGCCCTCCTAGATCCAACGATCCTTGGGAAAAGAATTCAACAATGTTGATTGTGTCAAGGATTTTAACTAGAACAATAATTAATGCCCATCTCCTGGCCCCTTTTGTAGATGACAATATGGGGTTCACGAAAAATCAATTCCTGTCGTTAAATCCTTGATATCTCATTGTCATCAGCACTTATATAGAACTCGCCATTCAAATTGAAAACCATCAATGATGATAAGTTTGGCATCAACAATCCAGAAGCATCCAAGATCACTTCCAACAGATCAATAGTCCTAATTATGTCTTGGGTTTCCCTATCGTCAGTGGCTCTTTTCATTTGTCTTCACTGAAATAGACATGTTGGCTCCCAAGCCGCCACACCAAGTAATCATGACATCATCTTCAGATGAACTCTAATGGGACCATCCATAGATCCAATGGCTCTCGAGATGTGAAAATCAGTGACTTAGACCTTCTCAATGCCTCCATCGTGCACTGAGATTAATGCCCATCCTTTAATCATTTCTTATGTGGTTATTTGGGATCCATGATAGATCGATGGTTGTCATTCATTTTACCAATAAACAACTATCATTGATAATTGAACCTTCTTCTTCAATGGAAATTTTCTCCCAACTAGGCCCACACTCGACTAATCGACCCATCAAGAGTCAACATGCATCATCTCAAGAAACACGCTAACTGTTATGCTGGAATTCCTTGTCTTCATGATGTCACTATTCCTCCTTCCTCACTTAAAAAAAGCCTACACCATCCCACAACTGAGATTTAATTCTCTCCCAACCATTGTTCAATGGTTGTTGTTAAATCTTGAGACTTCATCGTCATCGAAATCTTGGGCTTTCACTCAAATTTACCAAAACCATCATCGTCGAAATCTTCGGCATCAATGATCCATATCTTCTAAAACCATCTTTTGGCAAATCCACGGTTCTTGTTCTTTCTCATGACCTCTATCATCATTGGCCCTCTTTGGATCACCACTCATCTTAATCAACATTCTATCCTGATGATAGTGTGATTAGCATAGATGGTCCAGATCGCATTGGGTTCACTCCCGAAAAATCAATGGCTCTCATTCCATGACTAGATTTTCATCATTGTCAGTCTTTGCATAAGTCCCAACATTTGGTCGTTCCCGATGATGACACCTCTCTTGATGAAGGGCTAATATTTACTCACATAATCAAATCAATGACCAAGATCATCCCTGACTCAAATGTAGGGATTTCTATAGTGAGACAGTTTGATTCTTGGACTTAACCATTCCAGGAAATATTCTAGGTCTTTTCTAGGGTCTTACCAGGATCTCGACCCTTTCAAAGAAAGAATTAGGCCTGCTTCTTCGCACACAATGAGGAACTGATTCCTCATGGTCGTTCATGTCAAGAAGAGGGAGATTAACACATAGGTCTATCAGGCCCTTCTACCCTTCAACCTGCCATTATTATAGTTTTCCATTGTTCTAAGAAATTATTGTTCATAACTTAATTTATATGCATGGATTCTTTTCAAGAGGGATCACGTCACAACATATACTCCTCTGCACACACAGGAGGCACAAATATACAATTATATCCATGATTCATTTATAGGAGGGAACCTTTCGTACAATTACTTAATCCTTCAAGGTAAAATGTAGGGTCTCCCTACTTAGATATGCATTACACATGCACTTCCATACAGATACATCTCATACAAGTACATAGGCCTCCCAAGGGATACATAACACTCCCATAAGTAGGGTTTTTATGTTCATAGTTTCGATACAGAAATTCCAGCCATACATTTCAATTCTATTAAACAAAGTGAGGAATATTTATTTTTTTACAAGACGTAGAAAACCAAATGATTATGGGTGTTCACCTTTCCACCCAACCATAGGATCTGAATGCTAAGAAAATTCGACAACAAGCCACCCCTGTTTCAGGCCACGATACCACTAGGGAATCTCTTTTAGGTTCTCAAGGAGGTTGGTATGTGAGAGTTACTCTCCTTCACTCTTTGTGAGAATATTCTCACTCCCACCCAGCCCAGGCCTCATTGAGGTTTATCATATGCCCTTTCCAACATCAAGCTCGTGGCCTCTTAGTTTGGGTTGTGTATCTAGAATCTCAAATGGGTCCTACAACCAACTTCTTCCTTTGATATTTGCATCTCTCAACCCATATGTTGGCTCTCTTCCTTCAAACCTGAAGCCTATGCTCTTATTTTTCCTCCCTAAAACCAAAGAACTCTCTCTCCCTATCTATTTCTCTTGCATGCACCCTTCTTCGTCTCTTTCATGCATCGCTCAGGAAGGTTCTCAACCTATCCTATTTTTTTTGTCAGAAGGAAACCCATGGGTCAATCATGGGGACTTGTGGTGATTTTTCCTGTTGTCCTCTAACTGACATTTTTATGTCACCTCAGGCAGCCCTCCATACTTCCATTCATTATGGGTGGTTAGTTTCTCAACCACCACTCCTCCCTCATTAACTTGTTTTTTCCTTGATATCAGAGTTAAGGGAAATAATTGAATATTTCCAAATTAAATATTTCGGCAAGGAGGATTTGGTCATCTTAGCATGATGAACCCCTCTCTAGGTTTCCTAACTCTTCCCTCTAGCGGTATCATGGCCAATACTTTTAAGTCTTCACCCCATAGTCAATTGTTTCCATTATCAATTAAACAATAATATCTTTACAATATTCACATGTCATTGCATGGAAATCATTAATTATGATTAATTACATATAATTAGGGATTTAGAAAGGGGGTATTACATAAGTGAGATTGTATTATTTGACCTATCGTCCTATATAAATATCTACTAAATACTTTCCTAAAGTTTGTCAAGAAATTAATAATTAAATTGATTGAAGAAATTGATTTTGTATATTGAGAATTTCTACTCTTTTGTTGATGTAGATATTAATAATAAACTACCAGTACAAAGTACTATACATATTCATATTTAGTGTATTTAGGGAGAATAAATCAGAGATTTTGTAATGTTCATAATAAGTATTGTTCATTATCATTTAGATCATTTCTATGTTATACTTTAGCCATTCTTACATTAACTCAAGGGACAAAAATAGTAATGTTAATTTAATTTAATTTATGATTATTACAAGAATTGGATAAAAGTCAATGTCAAGGTTAGAGGTATATTATTTTAGTTTACAATTAATTAGTTAATTGTAGACAAAGTTATTTATATTAAACTTATGTTATATTTTTTCATATCTCACATGTGTAATGATGTAGGAGCAGCGAAGTCGTCTTGGGGATGACACAGTGAAGTTGATTGGAGAATGTGACAGTCTTGCTATGATAATGATTGGTTGTTGTGGGATATGAACATTCTATGTTTTGGCTCTTTTTGGGGGATATCATTCGTTCAATTTCTCCCAAGATCCAGTGAGTAAGTGTTGGATTTGCACATTTGAGTGGTTAGATTTGTATAATTTGAGTGCCTAGAGGTTTTTCAACACACTGAATCCATTTATTCATTCATAAATGAAATTTAAACAACAAAAAATTGAGATTTTGGCCAAATTTATATCGTCGGATTCCTTCCAAAAATGACAAAATGTAGAACATTCAGACAATGCCTATGAATGGATGCAAAATGTGATAGGCCGCAAGAAGTGACATCATTTCTGCTTATAGTAAAAATGTTTCATATTGTGGCAGTGGAGTATATGGGAGTGCTACTACAGGATGGATGTGTTAGCACTAAAAGTTACACTTTGACTGCTAAAGTGATAGCTTAGTACCCATCAAAACGTTTATGAGATAAGTCTTAAAATGTGGTGTCAAATGGATAAAACTCAGTTCATCAATGTTTAAACACAAAAAATTATGGATGAAGTGCATCAACAAAAAAGTTTTGGTTTAACTTAGGTCATGGTTTTGAGGATTAGTGTGGATAGGAGGAAGACTTAGTAATAAAATGAAGTGAATCTACCACTAGATTCAGGCTATGCTAGTAGACAAAGAAGAGAAATGCTTCAGATACAAGAAATTCTTAAATCCAAGTAAACAAAAATATGAGAAAGCTATAATAGTATAAAAATAAAACATTCATTGTCATACAGCTCCAAAACATCATTTGAATCCTTCAATGACAGTAAAATTTTAGAGTGAGAGAGATTAAGATGGAAAAAAGAAAGCTAACTTTCATTAAACAAGACTTCATCAGAGCTAATACATCAAAACCAGAGTAGGCTCTGTTTCATTAAAATCATTAAAAAGTTCTTTTACATCAACCATTTGAACCTGAAAAATTAAATCAATTTTAAAAGGGTGTATTAGCAAGGAAAATCAAGAAAGAGGGTAGCAAACAATCTACAAAGTCATTCCATTGGGCAAGGAGTTAACACATCCTACGAATCAGAGGCACTCAAGCTCATACTAGACCAAAAGGGATATAATTGATGGATGGAGGTATAAGAAAGATAACAAAAAGAATAATATCATCAAGCAAATATCCTCTCAGCAAAAATGACTTAAAAGATAACTAGAACAAAGATCATGAAAGGAGGCAATTACTACAAATCATTTGCAACTCATGAATCTCCTGCCTAATGAAAAACCATTGATATTCAATGCCTGCAATTCCATTCAAGCTATATGACAGGGTAAAATGATAAGAAAGAACACAAAGTCTAATAAACAACTCTCATGAATCTCTAATGGCAGAAATGCCTACAACACATTGTTGACGGGCGAAATTGACCGTCCGTCAACTGAGAGAGTGGAACCGTTTCGGGGTTGTCTAATAACCCAAGCCGTTTGGAATGAACCACCCTGACGGGTTTAACGGCTCCGTTGGCCGCTCTAAGATCCTAGGAAAACCAAAGAGAAACTAATATAAACTAACTAATCTATCTAAAAAAAATAAAACAAACTAAACTAACTAAAACAATCTAACTAAAACTAAATACAAGAAACTAAAATAACTAAAAATAAATAAAAACAAACTAATACACTAATCTAATCAAAACAAACTACTAAATAAATTAAACTAAAACTAAATATAAACTACTCTAACTATTCTATATACAAACTACTAATTACACTAACTCTAATAATTAGTTGTCTAACTACTTGTTATATTATAACTTATTCACAAATATACAATATACACAACTGGAAGATTTGAATAAAACCTGTAAAACTCATTTCATTCCTGCCCTAAGACAGTGAGATATGTTTTTGTTGATTTTTTATAAATAATAAATAAAACTTACTGAAATTAAACAATCTAATATATTAAACATATATATCTAACTAAAAATACTAACAAATATACTAAACAAACAAGTGACAAACTGACCTGGAAACGCTCCTAACTTGTCCTGTGTATGATGACTTCGAAGTTGGTCGGAGGAAGGAAACTCGCACCGGTTAATCCCTAAGCTTCTCGTAAACGATAGGTTGTGCTTCTCTTTGAGTTGTTTATAGGACAAACAAGACATAAAAAATCATAACAATTATATGATTTATAAATCTCTGCAATAAGGGAAACCTGTTATGCAAAAACTTATACTTGATAATTCAACTTATGAAGAAGAGAAATCTATCGTTCACAAACTGAATCAACAATTGTTATATTCTTTAAATACTAGAAGAAAACAGATATGGATTACAGTGATTAAATTATATCATTTGCAAAAGATTAAGATAGCTAAAGTAGTCATTAACCAAATGCAAATAGATACATAAGAACATGAACAAAATATTGATATTATGAAAAGCTAAAGCTGTAGCAGAATATCAAATTCTGTCTCAGTCTGTATTAAAATTCCATATCCTTGTTCTCCCACGAATGAGGATGATCATTATTACAGAAATAATAAGTATATATAAGTCTTTCCACAAGGTAAAACCTCCCTGTGGATAGTATCAAACTGTTTACATAATCTGGGAAGATATTCCCAAAATCAACTAAACTAAGAAACTAAAATGCAAGTGAAATATTTGAAATATCCCCTAACTGCTCATCAAATCCACTGCAATTTCGAATTCATCTGCAATAGACCAAACATAACAAGTTAGAAAGATATTTTATTAACAAAACAATAAAAATCTAGTCTTACAGACTTAGCTACAGAATCATCTGATTTCGTAGCTAGTCTAAAATAACGTACAGGATCAGAATCGAAATCAAATCAAATCTTTTAAAATAATTAAAACCAATTTTATTCTAATGAATCATTTAAAATGAATCACTCAAGATTCAAATGATTTTATCTTTCAATATTAAACATAATCTAAAGTGATTCAAACGAAAACAGGGGTAAGAATACTCTGTTTTATTGTTACCATAAAATCGGGTTGAACAGTAACAAGATTGTTTCATATCCAAACGAAATCAATAGTGAGTCATATTGTATGTGATACGATCTAATCCAACACAACCATTTCCCACTTGTTATAGCTATAATGATGTAGAAAAAGATTCAAATCGTTCAATTGAATACACAGATGGAAAGACTGTTACGATTATGTGTAAATGAAATCATATGCAACAGCGTCAACCCAACCAAATTTTGTGATTGATCATTGCACAGTCAACAGACAGGATCGTAATATAATCAACAGAGATTACAATTGTAAACTGGGCAAATAATCAAAACAAATCACGACTGAGTTTAATTATAGAAATAAATTGTGAATCTGGATACAGTCAATTTCATTCTTCAAATCAAATTCAAATAGCATATTCATTGCAATATGAATCCAACTGATAACATAGTCAAGTAAACCAATGCGAATTAACCGGCTGGGTATAACTATTATGAATCGTATCTATTCACGATTTGGGTGAATTTGTACAGAATCACATTGAAAATAATCCGAATTGTATTCGAGTTGGTCGAAAGTAATATGGAACATAAAACCGTAACAGTTAACCATTATTGCCAATCATAACGTATACATTATAACCAGAACGAATCAAAATGTGATTTTGTTCAAAACAGCTTGTGTCTAGAATAGATACAAACGATTTCAATTAGCAGCAGAGCACTCATTTTAGCTAAATTAAACCAATCAAATCCACACCGAGATCAATCAAATCGATGAAAATCCAATCGAAGCTAAACTAGGAAAATGAACTTCCATTTAGTCAAAGCATAGCTATGTATAGAATACATACAATGTAACAAAGCCAATCAATGTTGTAAACAGAGCTATTCAAAAAGAATTCAAATTCGTTATATAAACAAGCGATATCAAAACATACCTGTGTGAAGCTGCTCAAATTATGGCAACTTAGAATTCACGACCGCTGTAGCTGATTCCACATTTTTAAACAAGATGGAGCCTGTCATCCTTTGTTTCTTATCAGTGGCTTGTAACTTAGCCTTTTGACTGGTAAGTCGTGCAACCTAGTCCTCCAAAGAGTGAATTCTTGACTGTAAAATCGGGACATCAAGATAATATCTTTCCAACCACGAGCTGCATTGATCATAGGGTGGCACTGTAGGTTTTGACGAAGCAGGAGAGGGTTTGGATGAATGATCGGGGGCTTCACAAGGTAGCTTAATGCCTGGGTAGCTAGGGTCGTTCTGTAGCCAAGGTGGTAGGTTTGACACAAATTCATACGAGGGTTTGGCACACAGACCTTCCGAATAGGGGTATTCACTAGCCAAGAAACGCTCCACTTCTGAGTCGGATTCTTCACTTAACATGATAGGGTTAGGATTGACAGGAGGTTTTGGCTTGTTCCTCACCATTCGAGAAATTAAACGGGCATTCTTTTTTCTTTTGGCGTTTGCAGTGGGTTTGGCTTTAGGCTTCTTGATCAAAGCCTCAGCGTTCTTAGTCACAGTGTGGGGTAGGTCAATAGGTGAGTCGGCCAAGGGTTTGGGTAACAGGATGTTGTAGGGTACCGAGGGTACAAACTTGTCCTCGTTCACCACAGGTTTGTCAACCTGTGGAGGATTCGAATCCTCAAAATCATTCCGAGTAAGAAAATCACTCCAACAATCTCCATGTAACCCCAAATGACAGACAAAAATAATCTTAACCATCCTGTAATGAAAAAGGATACTATCATCCTGGTTCCTTTTGTACTTCTTAGACATTTTAAACAGGCTTCTAAGCAGATAATAGGGCATATTGAGCTGATAACCCATAAAAACCATAAGTAAACAAAGGTGGTGTAAGAAAACAAACCCGTACCGACCTTCGCAGGTGATAAATTGTTTGATAATCATCAATAAATCATGCCATCGTTGTTTAAGCATGGTCACGGGAAAACCTTTATCACAGGAGGTAAATTTACGCGACTGGAAGAGTAGTGTCCAAGGGACCTCTTCTACTTTGCAATTCTTGGACCATCGTTGTCCAGTGGTGGGCAAACCCGTAGCAAGACTGATAAACCACTCGTCAATTTACAATTGAACATCGCCGACCTTGGCTCGACAGCCATCAAAGGTCATGGTGAATTTTCTAGCAATGAAGAGGTTAAAACCCTCAAATTTTTGTATAAACGGGAGCCACCCATTGTCCTCGAGGTCACTGCAGGCACTGTCGAACATCAACAGAGCCTGGCTACCATTAGGTTCATCTCGAACGACAGGGGCCATGGTGCGAGCACATGGTAAGGGTTTCGTTCGAAATTACCAACGCACAGGAGCAAAGTCATTTGGTCTAACAACAATGAATGATCAAAGGGGGAATGCATTAATGTGCGCATTCGAGGGTGGTGGATTTATTCACCGCCATGCATAATAGTTATGGTAAAGTACAACCGGTGAATTCCACATCTCTTCAATCAATCATAGCATAGTTCAAAACCTTATCATTTGACCAACCAAAGAATCAAACAGTGGATGTTATACCAATGCGCCATTAACTATAATCTTTCAAACCATGAATATTCAATGTAAAATCAACCCCAAATGATAACCACGCACCATTGGATAAATGTTTAATCAAAATTTTTAAACCATTGTGCCAATCGAATTCATAAAATTGACAAGCCAAGAGCTATAGAAGATTATCATAAGGATCACATCATATAAAATAAAATAAATAAAAAAATAACTCATGACCCCTATGCAATTCAATGACTAGGCAAGTCATGAAACATATAAACCTCAATGCTCAATGCCTCACAGGTTTAAAAAAATCAAGTTACACAATCAAAGTAAGAATGTCCACATAGGCATAGTTAGAAAATCCTTCCATCCATATAACGATAAACCAAAGGTAAGTTCCATATAAAATATCGGTAAAAAGATAACGACAATTCAAATAGTAATCGAAATGTGACCACGGAAGGAGAAGTTTTCACGCTTACAGTCATGAAAACTTAATGGAAATAAATTTGCAAATGTCGCAAGAAATGAAAATATCTTCTATTTGAAAAATGCGACAACAATTTGAAGTTCAGAAGACATAGGTGTAGGCAGCTTATAGGTTAATAGAAAAAATTGAATTGGCTGCCAACACACATGCCCTTAGGCTTATAAATGAGCAACTCAATTGCTCCTCTACCTCTCTCCTCTCTTAGATCATGAATCCAACCCTTTTCCAAGAGCTCCTTCCTTCATTAAATAGAAAATAGCATCAAAATATCCTTAGGAGGTGAATCCTACCTCTTTCATTGGATTCTAGGCCTTGGAGCTAGGTGGCAATATTCAAAGAGACAAAAATCCAACAAACTGCTAATTTTAAGGAAATTTTTGGAAGTCATTAATAAAAATTTTCCAACTCACTGCATGAGGTATTTAATGGAGATAAAACTTAGGTGCAGGTGTCCCTTATCATATAAATTATCTATGATAATTCGTTCAAACCTTCCTTGACAGGTGACAACCTCCCAACAAGGCGAATATCCAACAACTATGCAAAACAAAGAGTTTGCAGCACATTTCGCAGCGCACTAGTGTTTTAAGTGTTTCTCCCAAATGCCAAACTGGGTTAGGATGAAATTTTGTCAGCAAGTCAACAGGGATATCATCTTCCTCCACCACAAATTTCAGAGAAACCCACATCACCGTTTTGTATGTATGATCAAATATGTAAAAGAAGCTGCTAGAGGAAATTTCGCAGCGAATTATGCAATGCCTATCTCATTTCGTAGCACCTGTGCCAGTTCACAGTGTTAAAGGAAAATCAAGTAGCCAAAACCTTTTCTAACCTCCAAACAAGACAAAAAATCTCATGGAGTTCTGATGTCTATGAGGTTGATGCTGGTAATTTCAGATTTTCACTCAGATGCCTGCAAGCTACCTAACCTCCAACCCTTTTCTTCCACTAGTTCGTAGTGTCAAATCAAACATAGCTTGCACACTTGAATGGATTTATAGTGACAAAGGGGAGACTTTGAGTACAACCATGGAGGTGTGACCTGTGAAGGTAATGATGCAAAAGAAAACATGTGACTCATGAGGGCTTATCCTTATCATGATGGATAATCTCATGGCATCAAGACCTATACATCCTATGTGTTAACATCTGACTCCATAGGGGATGGAGACCTCCCTGTGAGGCTCCAAGAATATTTGTAGACCGGATTCCTTATCCATTTCATCCATGCAACCTATACTCTATCTATGATGTGCCACAATGAATCTGTGTTGCAAACTTTGAATTGTTCATTCCTTGAGAGCACTTTCTTATTGTTGAAAACTGATATACCAAATAACTGAAACACACTCTATGAAAAACAAATGCTTGCATAGAAAGATTATTTATATACATTCCTACACTAGTCTATCTATTTGATCTTCTTTGCTTAATTATAATCATATTTCTAGTGAAGCCATGCAATCATTTGGCTAGTAAAGAAAGTTTCTTGTATATTGCAAATGAAAGCATAAAAATAATATAACCTTTGTAGTAGAAAATTCATAAATGGTTCATACTTACAGCTTCATATTCTTATCAAATCCAAAGCTACAACATAAGGGGGCTTCTGAAAAAATGTTTCCATTAAAAAAATTGTCGGATCATGGAGCTCATGGTGAAATCCTACCTGATTTAGAAGATAAGACAACTCATGTGAAAAATATGTTACATTAAGTATTTTGCTATCCTTTTGTTTGAGCTAAAAGGTGAATAACTTGGGTTGATAAAATCCTCCAAATAATATACCATTGGATCAAGGATAGTTATTTCTTCATGTTGTTCCAGCTGGAATTTGGATCGTCTCTACATATTTCCAATTTCATGATTGTTGCCAATTTCATTTATCTACAAATCTAAAAGTTGTTGTGGGTTTCATTCACTAATTTCAAGAGCCCTATGACTAAAAGAAAACTGATCTTCATGATTTGTATATGGAGAAAAAAGATCTTCAAATCCATAATAATAGAAAACAATAGTTGGTAAACATTCAACATCCTGATTATCATGAGAAATCCCTTCAACTGTGACATTTTCTTCAACATAAGAAGATATTTAATGATTATTAGATCCTTTATACAAAAAATCAAACTCATGACAACATTCTTGTTAGGGACCTAAACCCTCACGTAGGTAGAATAATATATTCCGATGAAATAAAGGTCAATAGTAATAAGGCCTAGTAATAAGGAAGAATAAGTCGAATGTAAGGAGACCTAATAGAAGCTTCTGCTTCTAGAAGGATATTCCTCTAGATGGTTCTTTTGATAGTCATATTTAGTATAAATAGTAGTCGAGGGTATGAGAATTGTTGTCTTGGATATTATTGTAATAGAGCTCTACATTGTTGGAGGTAGCCCCCTCGAAGAGGCAAGTGAGCATTGCTCTCAATAATCGAAGTGTTATTTCTGGTGTTATTCTGATATCATTTTGGTGTTATTGTGGTGTTGTTCTGGTTATATTCTTGTTCATATTCCATTTCTATCATTTTATTTCTGTTATGCATACTTTTTATATCTGGAATATTACAAGTGGTATCAGAGAACTTTCCTCAACAGAAAATTGTGGGTTAATTTTTTTTCAAGGTAGAGACATATTCCAATGTCTTTAAGCTACAAAGATCTTCCATTATGCTCATAAAACCGTGTTTGGGGATTCATACACGTAGGAAATACAAGTGGTACTTAAGCACACATTTGTTGGCCACCCTTGTAACCCTTGTTGGTACCCCTTTGAGTGGTAGTGCATCATACAACACTTGTATACAAATCCACCTAGATTTCCTAAAGCCCTCTTTAGATAAACCAATTGATCACCTGACTACTATAGTGCCACCAAGAACAACACTTGGGAAGATACTCTCTAGTACCTAGGTATTTGGGTAGTAAGGATAAGGGCATGGTCTAGCCTCCTTAGTTTGTGCCCTGATATATTGGGTTGAGTACTACTGTTGGACCCCGCACGTATATTAGAGAGCTATAGCATAGGGAAAACCCTTGTCTTTAGAACCCTTGAATACCTAACCCTTGGGGATGAAAACAAAACACAAAACAAACAATATATATTGTCGCGCAACTGTGTTCGAGCTACCAAATCACTACATAATTATTCTTGATTAAGAATTTGGGCATTTCATCACTACAGTATTCTTCAGGACAGAGTATAACTCCATAGGTGTAAAAAAAAAAGTTTGGATTTTGTTCCACCATTATTTGAGACCTATTCCATTGGATTTATCTCTTCACCCTTATCACATTCATACCTATCATTTTTCAACAAACATTTTTACCCCACCCACCCCTTTTTTGTTCCCTCATCATCATGACCAATACCCATAGCCAAGACTTGGAATCTCACTTCAATACCTTGCAATCTAATTTCACAGAAACCCAACAAGAAGTGATACAACTTAGTGCCAATATTTCCACCATCAATAAAAACATGCATTCGTCCATTGCCACCTCAATTGAGGAACTCAAAGAAGACCTCAAACAAGACATTACTACCCATATTGAATCTGTTGCTTCGATGATCTGCACCAAGCTGCATATCCCTACAGATCCCCCTTCCTCTGACCCACCTTTGCATACCAAAGCCGAAAATTCCTCTCATTCCCATAATGTTCAGTCCCATCACTTTCAGCGTGACCTACGCCTTCTGCATGTGGATGTGACCAAATTTGATAGCTAAGATCCCACTAGTTGGGTAACTCAAATGGAACATTATTTTTCTTTGTACGGCATTACAGATGACTTGGCCAAACTCCGGTATGGTGTTCTCCATATTGATCAAGAACGTTGGAAATAGTGGCAATGGAGAAAAAATGCCCGTCAAGGGTATGTTTCTTGGACACACTTTGTGACAGAGATTTATGAATTCTTTGACACTCACACCAACCATTTAGACCATTTGAAAAATTTGAAACAATCTGGCATAGTGGAAGACTTTATAGTTTCTTTTGAGCTATTGGATTTTCGTACAGAGGGCATGTCTGATGCTTTTTTTGAGAATGTTTTATCAGTGGCCTCAAGGATGAGATTCATTCCCATGTCATCATGGCTCGGCCTCAGATTTGGGTGGAGGCTACTAAAAGAGATAAGGAAGCACAACAGGTTTTCTATTCTCAAAACTGGAAACCCCCCTTTATTCCTCGCACTAAACCAGTAAATCCCACTCCTCCTTCTACTCCACTAAAGATCCAAAAATTGACCAAGGCCGAAATGGATGAATGCTAGCTCAAAGGCCTTTGTTATAATTGTGATGACAAATATTTTCCGAGACACAAGTGTAAGGAAAAAAGTCTTTTTATGGCCATCTGGGAGGATTTTTCAGAAGAGGATGTTGAAGCTCCCCGTGTGTCTGTGTCACCTG
Organism: Picea engelmannii; assembly: GCA_009831015.1. Lineage (NCBI taxonomy): Eukaryota > Viridiplantae > Streptophyta > Pinopsida > Pinales > Pinaceae > Picea > Picea engelmannii. The sequence continues at coordinate 96,705 of ML810464.1, forward strand.
AACCCTCTGACATAACCCCTCCCTCAAACCCTCCTGAAGTAGAACCGATCATTTACCTAAATGCTCTCACTGGCTTCTCTTCTGCCCAAACCCTCAAGATAATTGGCTACATCAAGAATAGGAAGTTCATCATTCTGGTTGATAGTGGAAGCACCCATAATTTTATTCACCGCCGCATTGCCCAATAAACTAATTTCTATATTCGTGGAGTCAATAATTTCCAAATCATGATTGCCAATGGCGAGTCCATGAAATGTGGAGGGCGTTGTGAAAATGTGTGTCTCCAAATTGGTGACTACCACCTGAAATCTCATATGTTTTCTATAGACATGGGCGGTTGTGACATTGTGTTGGGTACAGACTGGCTAAGGAATTTGGTTCCCATTCTCATGGATTTTAAGGAATTAACCATGCAATTCAACCAGGAGGGCCAACAATATAAGTTCCAAGGCATCGTTGTTGATTCTCCTAAGATCATTAGTTACCATCGCATGGAAAATTTGCTCAAGAAAGGTCATTCTGACATTATTGCCCAACTCAATGCCATACAAGCAACTGAAACACCCTTTGTGTCGTAGGACCTCCAACCCATCCTCTCTAAACATCAAGTGGTTTTTTCCACTCCATAGGGACTCCCTCCTTCCTATGGTGTTTATGAACATTCCATTCCCCTTGTCCCGGGAATCCTTCCTCCCAATATTTGTCCCTATCGTTACCCCTTTTCCCAAAAAAATGAAATTGAGAAAATGGTTCAAGAACTCCTTAACGCATGTGTTATTCTCCCTAGTACGAGCCCCTACTCTTCTCCCATGGTCATGATCCTTAAGAAATAATGTTCTTGGCACAGGTGTCCTGACTTCCACGCCCTCAACAAACTCACCATTAAAGACAAATTTGTCATTCCTATCATTGATGACATCTTGGATGAATTGAGTGGGGCCCAGTTCTTTACTAAACTTGATATTTGTTTTGGCTACCACCAGATCTATATGAAAGAGGCAGACATTCCTAAGACTGCCTTTAGAACTCATGAGGGCCACTATGATTTTTTGGTCATGCCCTTTGGCTTATATAATGCTCCCTCCACTTTCCAAAGCCTCATAAATCATCTCTTCCATCATTTTCTCCATCATTTTGTCTTATTTTTCTTTGATGATATCCTCATCTATAGAAAAACCTGGACAAGCCACCTTTCTCATGTGGATCAAGTTCTCCATCTACTCTCTCAGCACCAAATTTTCCTGAAACAATCTAAATGTGCTTTTGGCGCCTCAGAAGTTGAATACTTGGGTCATCTTTTTGGCAAGAAAAACATCAGGGTGGATCCTCAAAATATTGAAGCTATGCAAGACTAGCCTCACCCAAAGACTCTCAAAATCTTGTGTATATTTTTGGGCTTAACAAGTTATTATCACAAGTTTGTTACGAATTATGGAAAGATTATGACTCCTCTCACAACACTCCTTAAAAATAATTCCTTCACTTGGACTCCAGCAGTTTCTCGGGCTTTTCAAACCTTGAAGATGGCCACGTGCACCACTCCAGTTATGGCCCTTCATGGTTTCACAAATACTTTTTCCTACAATATGATGCTTCAGGGAAAGGAATTGGCGATGTCCTTATGCAAGAGGGTCGGCCTTTGGCCTTTACCAACAAACAATTATCTTAACAAAATTTGGGCAAATCAATATATGAAAAAGAAATGTTTTATATTCTACATGTCATTGATCTTTGGCGCCCTTATCTATTGGGGCAACGCTTCTAAATTAAGACAGATCATCAAATCCTCAAGTATTTTTTGGAACAATGCATTTCCTACCCAGAGCAACAAAAAAGGGTGACTATGCTCTTTGGATATGATTATGATATCATTTACAAGAAAGGAAAATACAATGTGGTTGCAGATGCACTTTCCTGAAAATATGAAGATGAAGGGTCCCTTTTTTCTCTCTCCTTCATTGTACCAGATTGGCTCCAAGTTGTTCGCCAGAAATGGCTACACGATCCCAAAATTTCACATCTGATACAACAATTGCATTCCAATTCTCAAACTTCCCCAAGATACTCTTGGCTCCATGATGAGCTTCGATACAAAGGTCGTTTGTATTTAAGTAAATAGTCAAATCTTAAATCCACGATACTTTTTTAGCTTCATGCTACACCCATAGTTGGGCACTCCGAGTTTACCAAAACCTATGACAAGGTCAAACGTTCTTTTTTTGGGGATGCTATGAAATAGGACGTTCGTAATTTTTTGGTTGAATGTGATGTGTGTCAGTGCAACAAGGGAGAAACAATCAAATCTCCTGGCACACTACAATTGCTTCTGATTCCACCTGCTATTTGGCGAGATATCTCTATGGATTTTATTGTAGGCTTACCTAAATCGGGAAATAAATCAATCATCATGGTGGTAGTTGATCGTCTATCCAAGTATGCTCATTTATGTGATCTTAAACACCCATTTATAGCATTCATTGTGGCTCAAATTTTCATTGATAAGGTCTTCAAGATTCATGGCATGACACATTATATTGTTTATGATCACGACCCAACTTTCACCAGCAATTTTTGGAAAGAACTATTCAAGCTACAAGGCATCCAATTGCATCTCATCACAGCTTATCATCCCTAGACTGATGGTCAAACTAAAGTTGTCAACAAGTGTTTGGAAACATATTTGAGGTGTTTTTCCATGGAAAAGAAAAATTGTTGGTCTCAATGGTTACCACTAGCTAAATGGTGGTACAACACTTCATACCCTATAGCTACCCACATGACTCCTTTTGAAGCGGTATATGGACAAAATCCACCTTCAATTCTCTCATATTTACTAGGTGTCTCGAAGGTCTATCTAGTTGACCAATTGCTTACAGTTCGAGAGGTTATTCTTCATACCCTCAAAGAGAATTTGTTCATGGCCCAGAATTGCATGAAGAAACAAGAATATCAAGTTCGATCTGAACGTCAACTTGTAGAAGGGGATCAAGTGTTTCTTCGACTGAAACCTTACAAGAAAAATTCCCTCAAGGCTGACCATTTTTAGAAACTGGCGCCCAAATTTTATGGTCCTTATATCGTTCTCAAGCGTGTGGGATAGGTGACCTATCAGTTAGATTTCCCCAGTCATTCTAAGCTACATCTTGTTTTTCATATTTCCTGCTTAAAGAAGGTGATTGGAACTAAGTGTCGAACTCAAACCAACCTTCCCGAGTTGGACGAAGAAGGCTCCATTTAGCTACAACCACAAGTAGTTTTGGACCAGCGTGAGTGTTTCTTGCATCAATGAACCATCAATGAAGTTTTAGTCCAGTGGAAATATACAACCCCAGTAGATGCCACTTTGGAACCAACTACCATTTTGCAACAATTTCCACATCTCAAGCCTTGAGGACAAGGTTGTTTTTAAGGGGGGGGACATGTTAGGGACCTAACCCCTCACGTAGGTAGAATAATATATTCCTATGTAATAAAGGTCAATAGTAATAAGGCCTAGCAATAAGGAATAATAAGTCGAATGTAACAAGACCTAATAGAATCTTTCGCTTCTAGAAGGATCTTCCTCTAGATGGTTCTTTTGATAGTCATATTTAATATAAATAGTAGTTTAGGGTATGAGAATTGTTGTCTTGGATATTATTGTAATAGAGCTCTTCTTTGTTGAAGTTTTCCCCCTCAAAGAGGTAAGTGAACATTGCTCTCAGTAATCGAAGTGCTCTTTCTGGTGTTATTCTGATATCATTTTGGTGTTATTGTGTTGTTGTTCTGGTTATATTGTTGTTCATCTGCCATTTCTAGCATTTTATTTTTGTTCTGCATACTTTTTATATCTGGAGTATTACAATTCTGGTTAAAGGAAGTCAACTTAAAATTTATCTTCATAAAATGAATGAAAGGCAGTATGAAAAATCTTCAAAGAAATGACACTAGCAACTAGGAGAGATCTACACCAATCATGAGCTGCCCCATCCAAAGAATATCTAAACAATTTAATAAGGACATCTTCATGTACAAATTTCATCTTAAGCATCCACTCATGAAAATATAATAAAAAATCAGTTCGCACTTCCCAATCCTCTCCTCTAAACCTAGGAAGGCAACCTTCCCATTCATCTCTACTAAGCACTGGATTTGGAAAACCGACTATCTTTGAAAAATCATAGAAAGCATACCTCTAAGATAGGATCTTGTCCATTTCAAAACAATGGATTCTCCAATAGATATATGAACAGTGGAGTCGACATGCTGAAAGATAAGTAGTCTAAAAGTGTCTAGCTTCCGTTCACCATCCAAAGCTAGATATAATCATCATAGTTCACCCAGGGAAGGTGTCTTCATTGTCGTCCCAACAACGATGCAAAAAATGTTAAAACTGAAAGTTACACTTTGACTACTAAAGTGCAATATCATTACCCATCAAAATGTTTGTCTTAAAATGTGGTGTCAAATGGATAAAACTCAGTTCAGCAATGTCAAAACACAGGAAATTTTGGATGAAGTGCATCAGCAAAATAGGTCTTGTTTAACTTAGGTCAGGGTTTTGAAGATTAGTGTGGATAGGAGGAAGACTTAGTAAGAAAATGAATTGAATATACCACTATCTTCGGGCTATGCCAGTAGAAAAAGAAGAGAAATTCTTCATATACAATAACTTTCTAAATCCAAGCAAAAAAAACTCTGAGAAAGCTATAACAGTACAACAATCAAACATCCATTGTCATACAGCTAAAAAAATCATTTGAATCCTTCAATGATAGTAAAATTTCAGAGTGAGAGAGATTAAGATGGAAAAAAGAAAGTTGTCTTCCATTAAAAAAGATTTTATCAGATCCAATACATCAAAACTAGAGTAGGATCTATTTCATTAAAATCACTAAAAAGGTCTTTTACATCAACCATTTGAACCTAGAAAATTAAATCAATTTTAAAAGGGTGGATTAGCAAGGAAGAGCAAGAAAGAGGGTAGTAAACAATCCGCAAAGTCATTCCATTGGGCATGGAGTCAACACATCCTACAGCGTAGAGGCACTCAAGCTCATACCAAACCAAAAGGGATATAATTGATGGATGGAGATATAAGAAAGATAAAAAAACGAATAATATCATCAAGCAAATATCCTCTCTACAAAAATGACTTAAAAGATAACTAGAACAAAGATCACAAAAGGAGGAAATTACTACAAATAATTTGTAGCTCATGAATCTCTTACCTCATGAATGACCATTGATATTCAATGCCTTCAATTCCATTCAAGCTAGATGACAAGGTAAAATGATAATAAAGAACACAAAGTCTGATAAACAACTCTCATGAATCTCTAATGGCAGAAATGCCTACAACACATACCCTCGGGCTTACAAATGAGCAACTCAATTGCTCCTCTATATCTCTCCTCTCTTGGATCATGAATCCAACCATTTTCCAAGAGCTCCCTCCTTCAATAAATATAAAATAGCATCAAAATATACTTAGGAGGTTGAATCCCATCTCGTTCATTAGATTCTAGTCCTTGGAGCTAGGTGGCAATAGTCAAAGAGACAAAAATCCAACAAACTGCTAATTTTCAGGAAATTTTTGGACATCATTAATAAATTGTTTCCAACTCACTGCATGAGGTATTTAATGGAGCTAAAAATTAGGTGCAAGTGTCCCTTAGAATCTAACTGATCTATGAGAAGTCGTTTGAACCCTCCTTGTCAGGTGGAAACCTCCCAACAAGGAGAATATCCAACAACTATGCAAAATAGAGAGTTTGCATCACATTTTGCAGTGCACTAGTGTTTTAATTGTTTCTCTCAAATTCCAAACTGGGTCAGGCTGAAATTTGGTTAGCAAGTCAAAAAAGATATCATCTTCCTCCACAAAAATATTCAGAGAAACCCACATCATTGTTTTGGATTTATGATCAAATATGTAAAAGAAGTTTCTATAGAAAATTTTGCAGTGAATTTTGCAGCGCCTGTCTCATTTTGCACAACCTGTGCCAGTTTGCAATGCCAAAGAAAAATCAAGTATACAAACCCTTTCCTAACCTCCAAACAAGACAAAAAATATCATGGATTACCTGATGGCTATGAGGTTGATGCTGGTAATTTCAAATTTGCACTCAAATCCCTACAAGTTTCCTAACCTCCAACCCTCTTCTTCCACCAGTTCGCAACACTAAATCAAAGATAGCTTGCACACTTGAATGGATTTATAGTGACAAAGGGGATACTTTGAGTACAACCATGGATTTGTGAGCTTTGAAGGTAATGATGCAAAAGAAAAAAGGTGTGACTCATGAGGGATTATCCTTATCATGATGGATAATCTCATGACATCAAGACCTATACATCCTATGTGTTAACAAGATGCATGGATGCATGCTAATAATTAATGTGTTTTTGCAAAAGTAGTGGTGGGCGTTACAGATCAAGTGGAATCACCCTTGGCTATGTAACTTCTCCATGTAAAGCTACGGAACCAAGAATGGGAGAAAACAATAATGACCGTGAGGAAATTGGTACATAGTACATGTTGAGGAAGAAGTGCATTGTTGAGTGGAAGCTGGAAGGTCACGCTATAGGAGAAGAGTCGTTGAGAAGAGGATGAATCTGAAGATGGAAAATAGAAGGGCACGAGGAGTCCGTTGGGAAGCTAAAGACAAATAGTTTTCAAAGATAAATAAACACAACATAGGGTATTTGGAAGGGGAGCTTACAAAAGGAAGAAAGATCAAACAAGGAAGAGAGAGAGAAATGATTGAGGTTTCCATGGCCTCTGGCCTGGAAACCAAATGAAATTTGTGAGCTCACATGCAACCCATGTATCTTATTTTATATGAAAATGAATAAAAGATTTAGATTTTTTCAAATTCAACCCTTGTTCATTTGTATGGATGAATTCTATGTGATTTTATCTTGTTGTGTGATTGGCATGAATGGATGCAATTTAATTATATTTCTTGATTGATTAAATCCTTGTGGAGAATAGATGTATTGTGATAATGTGGTGCAGTTGGGAACGGATTTGTATAAGGTTGTGCTTGGATTTGTGATCATACGCAAGTGGATGTGGGTCTAGGAGAGACCATGAAATGTACTTATGGTTCTCTGTATATGGGTGTAACTAAATAGATTAGTGAACTATGTATTTGCATTGCAATATATTATTTTTGTGGAGATAGAGCTGTAATTACATTGTTGTGAGAGCTTAGTGTATGATGTCCATGAGGATGAGAATTTTTGTTTGAATATGAACCTGAGCATAGAGATTTCTTGTCTAATCACAGAAGTGTGTCTGCATACCATATATGTGAAGGATCTACATATAGGGATTTTTCATTGGTTTATGAGCTAACCATTGGTTTCAGGAATGTGTGGCATAACTTGAAGTTTGATGTTGTGATGAAGTAGCATAAATAGATTGAGAATATATAACTATTGAAGAATGCATCGTGCAGTATATGATTCTCAAGTTGCAACAAAAGAAACCCTCTAGTTGCAGTGAAAGAATGGTTGTGACTCCCGCGTTGCATCAAAATAATGTCAAGTAGATGGATTAGTACATACTCGTCTTATGTAGCATTTATTTTCTTATACTATAGGGAAGTAGTCATGGGTGTGTGATAAAAGAGAAGGAATTGGTAGATGTGTAGCCCTAGTGGTTGTAGCATGATCTAGTTGGGGAATATATGAGGTTCAATAATGTGGGAGAAGCATTTGAGAAATTGTGTTTTCCCATTATTGTGCAAGAGATTACATTTATGTTGCATATGTACTCTGACTAGTAGGGGGTTAGAGGCACTATGCATCAGGTGGTATCAGATCTAGCTACAACTCTGGGATGGAAGAATATGTGCAAGCAATAAGACCTGGGAGAATTTTTTTTCATCTTGTGTTGCTAAAAAAGAGTGATGGGAAGCAATGTTGGAGGAAATACCTATGAAGGGTAGTCTGGATGAGGGCTACAAAACAAATCCCAAGGATTTATCCATAAATATGAGCAGGTCGAGGTGGTTCAAGAACCATGAGTGACAAAAATTAGATATGATGGAGTCGTAGAAGATTCATAAACAAAATTGCATAGGAAAAGAATATTGCACAAGATAAAGGACCAGATTTCATAGTAAAGTTGTTAAATGGGAAAAGAATGAATCTATGAGAAGAAGAACAAATCCAAAAACATTTTCATGAAGAAAAGTCCAGAAGGTTGTTTCTAAAATAATATAGTCTTTGAGATAAATGGCTACTAGATATATATGGTAGTTGTGGTGAAAAATATCCAATTGTGGTGATAGATATACATGACTATTACCTTGATATGAAAGAGGAAACATGATTCATTCGTGATCGAATGAGATGGCAGTTGTGTTGGAAGATATCCATCATTATTATCTTGAGATGAAAGTATAGTCATTGGAAATGAGCGAGAGTGGTTGCAAGAGAAATGCAGTCAGAAGGTTTCCTGGATTAAAGATTGGTATGATATGTTCTAAGGAACATGTTGGTTGCAGTGGGAATGCATTGTTGCACAATGATGGCTAGATATTTTAGTGTGGACCTGAATCCAAAATAAATGATAATGAACAAAGATGAAAAAATGATAGCAATGTAAAATAGAGGCAAATGTGGTGTGTGTTGAATGTAACGAAGAAAAGGAGGGAGTGAAGATGAAATTTTTTGTTTTCTCTTAATACATTATTTTTTTGTTTGTAGGAAGAAAGACATTTTTGGCTCAGATGGAATCAAATGTACTTAATTGAGAAGAATATGAAATATAATGATGATGTACAGATATTACATCAATTGCAAAATCACAAAGGTTGTATTTGATGAAGATGTCTAAAGAGAATTCCCAAGTAGAATATGACTTCATGAAGATAAGTCACTTGGGAGGAAGCATGGGTGAAGTTATTGAGTTGAAGATGGATGTAGTTATATTCCTAAATATGAGGAAGATAATGAAGATTTTGTTGATAGATAAAAAGAGAATATTTCAAATATATTATGGAAGAAGATATGTTGCACAGGAATGTTAGAAGGATTGAATATTGTTATGGACCGAGTGTGGAGGTGTTGCGTGAAGAAGAAGGCTCTTGAAGGTATGTCTCTAATATTTTGTCAAGAATGTGAATACATTGACATAATCATTGACAGAGGTAGTCTATGTGTGGTTGTGGATTGAGTCAAGGGAGGTGTAACTTGTGACCATGTGACTCCATGTTGTATGTCTTTGAGCATAAATCACTAGCTACAGTGAAGGTACTTCATACACTCCATGAACAAGGGAAGTGGGATGTTATGAATGGGACATGAATCAAATCAAGTTGTGCAAGTGATACATGATTGAGAAGCACCTAACCAGTTGGTCAAATGGTTGAGGGAGAAACCATCATGTCAAATGGTCAATTAGTTAAGTGGGTGTATGAAGGATGGAAATATTCTTTTGTGCCTCCCCCAACAAGGAAATATGGATGAGTGGATTATGCATTTGATGACTCAAAAGTAGGGAGAAATGCACATCTGCCATACCAGCATGATACCAGCATAATACCAGTAGGGATAAATGCACATCTATGATAGAAGCATGAAATAAAGTTGATGACTTAGCACCAGGGAGAAAAACTTACCGATTTTGGTCACATTTCTCGAGTTAGGGATCCTCTATCACTTGAGCTAAGGCTCTGATATCACTCAAGCTAGGGATCCTTTGTCTTCAAGTCACTCGAGCTAGGGATGGTGGTCTCCTATGTCTCCAATGCTTCTCAAGCTAGGGTTGACGGTATCCTTTGTCTCCAATGTCACTCGAGCTAGGGATGATGGTATCCTTTGTCTCCAATGTCGCTTTAGCTAGGGTTGATGGTCTCCTCTATCTCCTAGTATGTTGCTCCTGGCAGGATATGTTCGTCACGAAGAGTTTCGAGGGTCACTCCTGTTGGCATAATTTCAACACGAAGAGTGTCGAGTCAAGCTAGTTTTGTCTCCACGTGAAGACTTAACAATGGCGAGGATAGTTTTTAAATTTGGTTATATAAATCATATTATATATTATGTATAATATATAAATTATATATATTATGTATTCTATATAATTTATATAAATTATGTATTATATATTTTATATAAATTATATATGTTATATCTAATGTATAATTTATATATAACCAAAAGTTTAAAAAATGCAAATAAATTAAGAACATGTGTTTACTTCTTGGAGGTCACAAGTTCATCTTATGGGTGTCTTCCTCTTTCATCCTGATTTGGTGGTATCCATATTGAAGGTCGGGTTTAGTGAAAATATTTTCTCCATGAAGTTCATCCAAGAGGTCATCATCAATAAATAGGATAGGAAATTTTTCCTTGACTATCAAATTATCGCGAGAGCCCAAAAATCAAAACACATATGATGAGTACCTTCCTTCTTTAATACCATTATCAGTAGTGATGAGTAAGAAATAATGTTAGGACATATGACTCCCACCTCCAAAAATTCTTGAATGATGTTTTCAATTCCATTCCTCTATAGAAAAGGGCTCCAATAAGGATGCATATTTTGTGGTTAACTACCTCAAATGTGAGAAATGCCATGGTCATGCTCCCCATGTGGAAGTGGTGAACCCTATGATGTTTTAAATACCTATTGATACTTCTGGAGGACTAGCTACAAATTACATTCATCAAACCGATCACCACATTTCATCATACCTCCATTGGCAATCACAAATATTTGAAAATTAGGTATAGCATGGGCATAACAATGGTTTTTTGTAGACACTCTTCTATGAACAAAATTGTAGGTGTTGTCATTATCAATTAATACAATAACTTTGTGATTCT
>ML810465.1:31068-41788 GCA_009831015.1 Picea engelmannii
GAAGAGGAAGCCATCAGTAAGGCCCAACAGTATGACGTCATTTATGCACAGTCAGGGTACTTATACATAGTACTTCCTGATCTTCCAAAACCTGTGCCATTTGGCCAAGACAAAACTGGGATGTCTCACTCAGCAGATGGACTAATAGGTGCCACCACACACCATGGTCCACAACCCCAACCACCACCGATGTATGGAACACCTCAATACCCACCGACATATGGGGGCACTTCTTAATACCCCCCATCCCCTTATCAACAACCATACCCTGTTGCTATAACTCCACCCATCAGTGGACCACCACCAGCACCTCCCATACATCCACCTATTCCCACAAATAGTGGTACTCCCTCAACATCAGCTTATAGTAATAGTGAAAGTGCTACACCTTCCTATGTAACTTATGGATCGGTACCACCACAAAATCCATATTTCTCATTTCCTGGTCCTCCACAACCCATGGCTCCCCCACATCCACATGCGGGGGTAAATTTTGTTCAACCTTATGCTGCACAACAATACCAAAATTTTGAATAGTTGAACACAACCAACCCAACTCATCCATCGAACAATGCCAAGATGAAAGGATGGAACAGGAATAACAACAACCTAGGTCAAGGCGGGAATCAACCCCCACAGCACCAACCCACTAGGGGAAACCAGAACCAAGGGAACCAACACCCCCAAGGGGGAAATAATAAACGCCAAGGGTGAAATAATGTTAAAACAAAATTCCCTTGTGCCCTTTGTGGTGAGATCGGTCATTACACTCACCATTTCCCCTAGATCGTTGATTTCAAATGGTTGAAAGACTCGGGTAGTCTTCCCCATTCTCCTGCACAAACTGCCCCTCAACAGGCACCACGACAATATGTGAAACAACCCCCTCCCGTCGTACTACAAAATCCTATTCCACATCAAGGTGTGATAAACACCCAACAAGACACACAGCACCCCCCACCTCAGGTGGGAAAATACCACAACCCTAACAATCTAGCAGAGCATACAATTCTCCTCACCAGTGAGGAAGAAATCCTTCTACAAACGCGTAACCGTCAGTATCACGCACCCACTGAGTCTCCTCCCATCACTTCAGAGACGAGTCCTACACCGGCGGGACCTCTGTTGGTGATCCCTCACCCTTCCACTGAACCACCACTATGCATCCCTCGCATCCCATTGCGTAGGAATATCCACAACCCACAGGCTAGGGAAACTCACAACTATAGCTTGGTAGACGACTTAGCACAATCCCCGGCTGCCATGTCAGTCTTATAAGTCCTCCAGACTTGTCCTACGCAGTGAAAATCTCTACTTTCCGCCTTGGGGGCAGTCGACCCTGCAGATACTCGACTCATCACCTTTTATCTTGATAGCGGAGAACCTCGTCTTCCCGCCTTGATCGCTTTTAGAATACCAGTGAAAATACGGAACATCACAGCTCATCGGTGTATCATCAATGAAGGTGCCTCTACATGCATCATGTCCAAAATGGTATGGAAGAAACTTGGTTCCCCAGAACTCATACCCTCTGCCATCACATTACGAGCTTATGACAGACAACCATCCTCTCCTGAAGGGCTCTTCCAAAATGTCCCCGTTGAACTTAGGGGCAAGATTATTCTCATTGATATCGAAGTTATCGATGCTCCGCTCGATTATAATATCCTGTTCGATCGTAGCTACATGTATTCTATGAAGGCAATGGCCTCTTCCGTCTTTCGGACAATGATGTTCCCCCACAATGGGAAGATCGTGACCATCGACCAAGTCTCACATTATGAGCCTAACCCATCTACCAACCTCGATAACATTCTTCCTCTCATCCACACCAACCAAGACACATATCCACTCATAGAGATGGGTCCTGGGATTTTCAAAGATCCATCCTTGTTAGGGATGTACCATGGAGCACCACCACTCCTTCATCCTGCCAATCAAGTATGCGTCATCTCATCTAACGGAGCTCACACGGAGGATGCTCTTCCTTCTCAGGAGACTTCAGTCATTCCTGATGTCTCAATAGTCGCAGAACCACTCCCGCCGGAGCCTCCTGCGCACTCATCAACCTCAATAGTCCACGAATCCACATCCCCTAAAGGGAATAATCCTATCTGGGAGACGCTCCCTCAACCCCTCACCCAAATTCCCTTCTTTTACCCTCCCCCAGGTATTGAAGCTTTTCAGGTAGCCGCAACACTCACACTACCAAATATGGTGTTAGCAATCCCCGTTTGGTATTTACACCCACCAGAGATGGTCCCTCGACCATCCCTTCCCCCACAGTAAGGCCTCCCCATGACGATTCTTTTCCTTACCCCCACCACCCCCCCACTCACTAACCTCCCGACTACAACTGGGGGCAGGAGAAAGAAGAAAGAACCCATCGCTCCACTTCCTCCATGCATCCCACCACCTTGCACACTATGTGAGAAAGAGGGCCACCAAACCAACAACTTTCCATCACTACCTGAATTATGGAATTTGATCCCCCTCAATCAAACTCCCATAACACCCGCCACTACTGCTAGTCCCACCACCATCACCCACCCTTCCAGTAGTAAAGGGTTGAGGAACAAATACGCTTGTGCTATCTATTCAGAGTATGGCCATTACACCCATCATTACCCAGCACTGCCATGATTTCGGCAGACATTGGTTGTTGTATGCCAGAATTTCCTGAACAACCCATGCCCTGCTACGTCCTCTTCCAATATCACTAACATTCGCTATGTCACCACTTCAGTCAATGAACGTATGAGATGCCCTTTCTCTCTCTGTGATTCATTAGCTCATTTTACATACCAGTGTCCTATGATCCTTGAATACAGGCAATGTCAATTGGCCCTGCTTCACCAACCCGCAGAGGAAATAATTGACATTACCTCATCACTAGAGGATCTTCATGTCATTTCTCCCGAACCTGAGGCACTCCCAACACCTCAATGGTTCTTAAATGACGTCTCTGAGGATTTACCCTGCAACCCCCCCAACTCTCTTGCTCATTCCCCTATGGAAACTCTCCACCCAACCACCACGGGTACCCCTCAGTACTTCAATATATAGTTTATGTCAAGTGAACCCTCCCCATCTTCTAGCATTGTTCTCCTTGCTTTTTCATCAGGGGGCAACCACACTGACACTAATATTACTCCTCATGACCCCTTGTATTCCCGGTGTTTTCAATGCGATGAGGAAATACTTGAAGAGATAAACTGCCCAGACTCACCCTGGGATGCGCTACATCATCATGCACTCTTCTCGCCATGGGAATCCCTCATGCCTCCTAACCAAAACCCCATTTACGCGGTCAAAACAAAATATTTTATCCCATCCAGACCTATATATTGGTTCAACAATCCCATTCCCACCCCTGATGCTTTTGAAGAAGGTAATATGGCCAACATTTCCCCCACCATAAAAATTAACATTTCCATTAAAAATGGCATCGTCGAAGAAATCATCATTGGAGTTGCTTGCACTCCTCAGGAAATCGCCGCATATAAAGCCCTCTTCCAGGAATATAGGGATATTTTTGCCTGGTCATACACGGAAATGACTGGCCTCGATCCCTCTATTGTCGAACATCGCATCGACACATGGCCCGACATCACACTAGTGCGCCAAAAACAATGACCGCTACACCCATCCAAAGCCGTGGCTATCAAAGCCGAAATTGACAAATTATGCACTGCCAGGTTTATTTACCCCATCGCTTATACTTCATGGGTTTCCAACCCTATACCCGTCGACAAAAAATAGGGCACTATCTACATGTGCACAGACTTTCGCGATCTCAATAACGCATGTCCCAAGGACAACTTTACAATGCCTTTCATTGATCAAATTATCGACGACTGCACCGGCCACGAGGCTCTCTCCTTTATGGACGGATTCTTCGGCTATAACCAAATTCAAATCCACCCAGCCAATCAATATAAAACCGCATTCATTACCCCGCGGGGTACTTTTTCATATCGTGTCATGCCTTTCGGCTTAAAAAACATCGGCGCAACTTTCCTGCGGGCGATGACATACATCTTTCACGATCTGGCTGAAATCATCCTCGCCTACTTGGACAACCTCACATCTTGATCCAAGAAACACACCCAGCATCTCGATGATTTACAAATCATCTTTCAACGGTGTCGCCAGTACAACATCCGCTTGAATCCTCTCAAGTGCGTGTTCTATGTCACCGCAGGGTGCCTCCTTGGTTTTATTGTTTCCCAAAGCGGTATTATTGTGGACCCCCTCAAAGTCAAATCTATCACTGAAATTCCACCTTTCCGGAATTTACGACAACTTCAGAGTCTACAGGGCAAAGCTAACTTTCTTAGATTCTTTGTTCCCGATTACGCCATATGCGCACATGGTTTCCTCCACTAACTACGTCACGACATGCCTTTTCACTGGGACGCCTATGCCCAATAGTCATTTGACGATATTAAAACAACACTTTCAAATGCGCCTTTAATTAGTGCACCTGACTATAATCGCGACTACATCCTCTACGTATCAGCATCAGCTGTATCAGTAGCCGGCGTCCTCATCCATCTCAGAGATGAAAATCGTGAACACGTCATTTACTACATTAGTAAGAACCTCTCAGGACCACCCTTGAAGTATAAACATGAAGAGAAACTTGCTCTTGTAGTAGTCCTTGCAGTCCAGAAACTGCGCCATTACATTTTGCTTCGCACCACCAAGGTCATCGCAGATTCCAACCCTATGCAGTACTTGCTCAGTCGTCACCAAGTTAACGAAAATTTGCTCGATGGATCATTATCCTTCAGGAGTACAACCTGAAGTTCTCAACACCTAAGAGTAAGAAGGCCCTCATTCTCGCCGAACTTGTCACAGCCCTCCCCTCTGACACCACCAGTGCCCTCGTCAATACCGACTTTCCCGATGAACATCTCTTTTATATCACTTCAGATGATCCTTGGTACGATGACCTCCTCGTCTACCTCCAAACTCAAAAGTTTGGTAACCACCTTTCACGAGATGATCGACGACGCAATCGCCATCAGACCCCCTGCTATCTCCTCATCGGAGACATCATATACCGGCGGGGCATTGACACCATTCTTCGTCGTTGCCTAACTATTGACGAGGTCGACAGAGTCTTAAACAATTGCCACAATGATGCATGTGGGGGCCATCTTTCAGGTATATCCACTACCCAAAATATTATCTGAGCCGGGTACTTTTGGCCTACCTTATTTCACGATTGCATTCATGCCGTGAAACGATGTGAGCAATGTCAGCTCTATGCCAACAAAGCCCGAGCTCCCCCCGCTCTTCTTCACCCTGTCATTATGGCTGACCCTTTTTGCAAATGAGGCATCAAATTTATGACTTGTAATCCCCCCTCCAGCAATGGTCACAAATACATTGTTGTCATCGTTGATTACTTCACCAAATGGGCCGAAGATATGCCCACTTTCAACAACATAGCTGACACTGCAGTGCATTTTTTCTTTAATCACGTCATATCCCGTTTTGGAGTACCACTCCAACTCGTTTACGACCATGGGAAACACTTTGAGAATGAGATCTTCGTTGAACTCTCATCTCGGTTAGGCTTCTCTCATGAGTTTGCTTCACCATATTACCCTCAGTCAAATGGACAGGTCGAGGCAGTTAACAAAGTCATCAAGACCATGTTACAGCGCACGATTAATAAACATAAAACCAATTGGCATCATATGTTATTTTCTGTGCTATGGGCTTATCGAACGACAGTGAATACCGCTACTGGTTTCGCCCCATTCCATTTAGTCCATGGGGTCGAGGCAACTCTTCTCATCGAGTGCGAAATTCCCACCTTACACACCACAATTGAGCTATTACCTGACACTTCTCCAATGGAGCAACGCTTGCTGAACTTGGAGTCTCTAGATGAAGATCGTCGATCTTCCTTACAGAACAACGAGGCAGCTAAAAAACAATCGAAGGCTACCTTTGATAGCCATGTCAACCTTCGATTATTCCGCGAAGGTGACCTTGTCCTGGCTTATGATATCTCTCATGATACCTTTGGCCACGGAAAATTTGAATCACTTTGGCATGGCCCTTACATTATCCAACATTGCCTCACCAAAGGGGCGTATATCTTGGCCTCTCTAGAAGGCCTCTCTCTTAAATAACCCGTCAACGGGTTGTATCTCAAGAAATTTTATGCTTAAAAGTAGTCATTCTACTTTAGGTTATTTCTTTTCTAGTGTTTTTAATCTTTTTCTCCTCCCCTCTCGTCTAAACTATCCTTTGTGCTATTGACATATGCTTCCTCCACCAGCCTACCACATTGGTTATGCCGACGACACCAGTCATTGGACGCAAAATCTCACTTCGGCTGCTTGGGCTCTCTACACCCCCTCACATGAAATGCTACATTCAAGTGACATATGTTTGGCGCCAGCAACCAACAACCAAGCCGAATACACTGCGGTCATTGGCCTCCTAGCCGACACCCAGCGTCATCATATTCGTCATCTTAGCTTCTTCCTCGACTCTCAACTAGTCATTCTCCAGCTCAACAATGTTTACCGTGTACACGATCCGTGCCTCTTTCGCAAATACCTGCAGGTTAGGCTTTTATCTTGACATTTTGATTCCATTACATTTACACATATTCCAAGACAATTGAATCAAACAACAGATCAAATAGCTAACATAATGTTAGATTGGCATATATCACATCAAGCTACACATACATAAACATTTCACAAATCCTGTCACAACATATATATAGAATAGACATCATAAAAAAAACATCAGTAAAAAAGAACATGTAGACAACATCAGGATCTCAAAATGTGTATACTCATGTATATATACAGGCCCATCAGGCCATCCAAATGTTTACATACAAAAATACATGTATCCATAGGACACTGTAGCACCTCGGTACAAAAAATGGGCTCACCAGCCTATATACAACAAAAACAAAAATGTACATCATACACCAATCAGGGTGCCTCTATCGCACCACCGCCTGCTCCTCCCTCAGGGGGAGGTGGTGGCCCACCACCACCTGCCCCAGGTGGTGGTGGACCACCCACAGGACTCTCCTGCCCCAGCGGAAGGTTTCCACTCGTCATCGCCGCAAGCACTTCTGCTCGCCGTACTATGGCCCGCCATGGTGGTGGAACCCCCACACACTGCTCCAGGAAGCTCTCATCCTGGATATGCGTCCAGATTCCCTCAGGCACATCCTACAACGTCGTCTCCAGACGACGACGTATGTCATCAAAATACACTTCGACCACCTCCAGAGGAGCATGTGATGGCCCTGCACCAAGGTCATCGAACCAACCCCTCCTTGCTGCCCTCTCGGGCTCTGCTAGTCACCCCGCGACATCCTCCCACCGACGTCTCTCTCCCTGCGGTAGCCTCTCAGGCTCTCGATGAGCCAGCGCTCTATGTATCTCTACCTCTCGCCCGTGAGGTGCCACATATACACATGCAAAAAACAAACAACAACAGATAGTATCAACATATATATCATATACATATGGACTGATATCTCAAAAGACAACATAAATAAAAAACATACCAACATACTAAACATACCTCGATGGTCAAAAGCCTCCCCTGGCGGTAGCACCATGTCTGGGTCCCCTTGGAAGTCCACGCCAACATAGGGGTACTAAAGTATAACCTGTGACATCTACCGCCATATCCTGGCCACCTCTGCTAAAAAGAAGTGGCCACCTTTGCCACCACTGTGATGAAGCAAAATGGTTGACCACCACCTCAATCTCGGCTCTCGCGCCCCTGGCATCTCCAGTAAAACCCTCGGGCGTAACATCGACACCCTCTCTAAGAACCATGCGACTAGGATCGACCCAAATGCAAACTCTCCTGCACCTGTGGAGCGACATCGATCCAACTGCGCTACCATCCATGCATGCAGCGTCAATCCCCACGCAAACTGCTCACCGACCACCACTCTCTCCAGCACCAACAGTTGGCCACCACTAATCCACTGGGTCGCAAGTGGCCCATATATATGAACAATCATCGTTGCTATACATCAATGTGCTAGGGAGTCTATAGCACTGATGCTCACCATAGTCCCAGAAATAAAGTCCCGACCTGAGTAGTATCGTTGGCCAATTGTGACAAGGGTTGTATCCCTAGGCAGCACTGGCTCTACCAGTAGGGGCGTTCCCCGAAAGGGGAGCCCAGTCAAGAAGTAAATATCCTCCACCACAGTGAAGGGGATCTGCTCTCCTTGTACGAGGAAGCAGTGAAGCTCCGGACTCCACATCTAGATCAGGAACTGCAATAAATACTCTTGTGCTCATATCAACAGGCACTCAAAGAACTTTAGCAACCCACAGGTTGCTAAAGTCGCACGCACGCCAGGCCCCTCAATGGCCATGACATCTCGCAACTGGGCCCAGTCTCGCTCGCACCACCGCACTGGCATCATCACCACAGTCCACCTGTAGACATCACAGAGTCCTATATCAGCTCATACCACCATTGACAACATAAAAAAGACTCTTTTTTTACCCTTCAAACCTTGCCTCCTAGGCACGGTTTTTTGTTCCCATAGGCGCGCACACATGCGCGCCTGTTCATTGCACAGGCACGCATATATGTGTGCCTGTACACTGAATAGGTATGTATCAGTGCGCACCTGTTTTCTTCACAGGTGCACCCTTACGTGCGCCTGGTCACCATACAGACGCGCACCGGTGCGCGCCTGTCAAACCTACAGGTGTGCACTGATGCGCGCCTGTTCAACTCACAGGCGCGCCCTTCGAGCGCACCTTAAATTCCCCCTATCGTGCACCCATTCGCGTATAATCAGTGTACAAGTGTGCACGCATGCACGCCTCTCACCGAGTCTCCCATGCATGGGGGGCCCACATCCCCTACATACCCCTGTACGGCCCCCCGTATAGACCTTGCCCAAAAATTGAAAACCTATTTCTATGCAGGATGATCAGACCACTAACCTGATACTCGCAGATCGTCAATCGGATGCCTCGTCCTCCCCAAATATCCAAATCTCCTCTGAAACTGCTCGTCCACTCACTATTGCAGCAGGTACAAATGAGGTGGCAATGTGGGCCCTATAGCTATATATAGGCCTTTTTCCAAACTTCCACTCACCATTCCGGGAGCCCAAGGTGTCCATTTTTCAAACTGTCTTCAGCCACAGGATCAACATCTCGTCACCTACATCACAGCAGTCCCTAGGTCGCTTTTCATCCTGAGCCCCTGGGGCACCTTTTTTCAGATCATGGTCAGGTACACCCGTGCATAGTCACATTTATCAAATACATGCTCATATCTTTGATTCTCTTCAGATATTGTTCACTTTGGGTATTTGGTTGTCATGTGTGCAAGTACTTGATCATCATTCATCAACACCACCCCTTCAGGTATATACTCAGCACTGGCATGTAGTATTTCCCACTGTATCGCATTTACATTTCCAGTCACACCCTCTGATATTGGCCTCTAGGATCCCCATTCCCGGATCTACAGTACCCACGCCTCCATTTGCACCTTCGGTACTGTTACCCGGTAGCATTGTGACCAACATGAGTTGTCCCATTCATAGCACCTTTTGACACTTTTGACACTCATGCTGTTCTTCATTACCCTTTAGGGATGGGAGTCCCAATAGTCTTTCATCATGTCGCAGATTAACCACATACTTCTTCTCCTCATTTTTGCTAGCTTTCCCACATGGACTCCCATATTATCTCTTCACGGTTCTATTTTTTTTACTTACCCTTCCGCAGTATCATGAACCCTTCATTTCCTCCACACTCAGTTTTCCCATCTGCGAACCTACCTTCATTTCACCTATCTCATACAGAAACTCACCAATGGGGCCGCCACCCTTCGTCAGTCTTCCAAACACATTATGCCCTCCTTGGGCCACCCATCTCACACTGGGGCACCTGTTTCTGTATTTGTACATTTCTCCCCAAAATTATTCATTATTTATTGTACAAATGCCTTTATTTCCAGTCATTTCATTATCTTTTTGTCATCACCTTTGGCGACTTGCTTACTTCCTTTTGGCCACACGCAACCCATGTCACCCTTTGTTGGAGCATTACTTATCATCTAACCTTTCTGGCATCATCCATATCTTCAGAGTACTTCACCGGTCACTTACCTTTACCCTCTAAATTTGTTCACTGTTCCCGCCTCTGGCACAACTTATCACCAGTCTTGTCGTCCCCTTGACACTCGACCTTGTTACACGGTTGCAGCCACTTTTTATCTCATACATCCTCCAACCAAGGGCAGTCTTGAGTCTTCCCACTTCTTGAATTCATCCATGTACCTCTGCCACTTCCTCACCTCAGTCGATTTCATGAAGCCCTTTGCTTCTGGGCGTCACATTCCCCTTTTGTCGACATCAGCACCATTTTCTGGAAGGGTGATAGTATCTTGATTCTCATTCTCCACTTAATGAGAAATCTTGGACGGCACAGGGAGAAACACCATTGCTCCCTGCTGTCGCTGACCCCCATAAAATTCGACGCCAACACCTTCTCATGTTACAGTGGGTCTTACTTTGCGACTATTGCAGTTAGTTCTTTTATTTTGCCGAAGACACTTGAACTTGGCAGGGCTATCAATGCCCACATCATCGCTGCTACTTAGTACCACAATCAATGCCTATTGTTCTGAGCATGTTCATTTGTAGAATTGTCTTTGGCCTCTATCACAACTACCC